>WYDF02000005.1:555996-568178 GCA_009867245.2 Adranes taylori
GGAACGATACAAAATGTTAATGTATCAACCCCTACTAAATTCATCTATATAATTAGCTTAACTAGCTTAACCCCTAAAGGTTTGTTATAAATATATATGTTTTAATAGAGTTACTTGAAGACGTAATAACTTAATGATAAGAATTAGATGAGTTACTCTAAATATCATCAGTACTCCCGTTTTAGTAGTACTAAAAAGTGAGTACTGATGGTAGTTAACCTAATACTTGAAATACGTATCTGCTACAGCCTGACCTTTTTAAGCTATTTGTGATTACACATGTCATCAACAGGTATCTGAAATTGGACTAACTCATCTAATTGTCCTCATTAAGTTATTACGTCGTAAAGTAACTCTATTAAAACATTTACATTCATTATTTTACTAATTCAGCATAATTAAACCCAAAAATAATAATATCTATATATTATGTTTAAATAAATGTTGATTTTGACCACTTAGGCCCCAACTTCCACTACTTTATGCGAGATGATTTTTGCTAAGTCTATAATCGATTTGGTTAAAGCTTCTTTATTTTAAAATTACAGAGAATGGAGCACATGTCAAATATCTTCTGGGATTAAGAGAGTAATTGTAATATAAATTTTTAAGCAAATTAAAAACAACGGATTCCCACCATTCTTCATCCAGGAAAACATTTTTGTTGTTGTGGAGCAATCCTAAATATCTGATAATCAAACGGTATAAAAATCGGAACATCATTTCGTTTAAGCTTTTAAACTGCACTTTCAGAAACTTCTTCTATGTGCCCAAGGAGCTCCATAACGTGTGTGCCACATCAAAATCCGAATATCAAAACATGTGACGTATTTTATGTAATTCATATACTTATATAAACTATCTAGATATTGGTAGATGTAAAATAAAAAAGAGTTTTTATTTTATTTTTACCAATTGTGGAAAAATATTATAAAAAATATACAAAAATTGTGCATGCTCTTGATACGCTACGCTTCCATAAATAAACTCTTGAACATTTATTGATGTCCTATTATATTTGGCGTAACATATCTTTAGGTACTTTATTCGCGCTTGTTTGAAACGTTGCACAAGTAGGATCAGTTATGTTAATTTTAGGAAAGATAACGTTTATTTATAAAACCACGTTCCCAGAACAGCGGGAGCGTGCATATCTTTGCTTTTGCGTGTCGGCTATTGTTGTTTGGATATGGTGTATTTTGCGAGAATGTTTGCTTTGCATTAGTTCTATGACTATGTTCTCTAGTTCACAAGGAGAAGGAAAACAAGAACTACTAAGGTGTAAGGAGAAATGAAATTTTATGAAATCAGATTTCTCGTTTATTGCATTACTTATTATATTTTAAATCACCAACTTTTATTTTGAAAAACATGTAAAAGATCGATTAATAATTTTTTGAATTTTTTTACACAGCGAAAATATAGACCTAATTCCTTTTTTTACCGTTTCAAAAAGTAACTGTGTTTGACATAATTGGTAACTGTGAAGGTAGTACCTGCGATTGACGTACAGTGTTGAGAGAATTTTATATGATTACTTTTATATTCTACTTTAATTTCTACACGTTATAATATTCAGATAATGATTTTAAAATGTCTAAAAATAGTGTACGTATTTTAGAAGCAACCAAAGGAGCGAGACAAAGAGGTGTCTCGCTTAAAAATTCAAAGGCTTACACAGACTAAATGAGTACTACAAGCAAATTATGGGAATCCTTTTATTTTCAATGCAAGTCCTGATTGCTTATCTTCGATGGTTATAAGCAAAAAAACATTTACCAAAAGTGATGTCAAGATAAAAAATTCGTGGACGTGATCGCCACCCCATCTTTCATATACTGGAAGTCCTACGTTTTGTTACATCTTGCATAAAACAAAAGTTAAACCTTTTAGTTTCGACTGTCACCTTTTAAGTCGTCTATTAAATTCAATTAGCAAAATAGTGTTTAGGGTAAACTAAACAACATTAGCCTAATCTATAAATCGCCTACCCATGAATACCCCCGCTTCGCTGTCCACTTTGCCGTGGCGTACGGCCGGTCTTAACCTACTTTTCCCCCTATTTGTTTACGGCGCAGACAGCTGCGCTAACCGGTTTGGAATGGCCTACAATCCCTCTTGACTGTTTTCAGCTAATTTCTAAAAGAGTAGTCTGGCGTGAGAAGCACGCTAGCCTGCCTTGATCTTATAAATTTGTCCGCATTGGTGCGGTCTTCTTCCGTTTTTGACGTAATTTCCCCCACTACCGCTTTTGAGGTACTTTTTCTTCGTGTCCGCTTTGCATAAAATTGAGGTCCCAACGTCTTACACTTGTTCTCCAAATTTATTTTTTCAACTTTCATAGGAACCGAGATATTTAATGTAGTACAATAGCCGGTCTCAAGTAAATGTGTCGATAAGTTTACTAAGCAAAAAACACCTTGTATATATGTTAGTTTGGAATTTTAGAAAAAATGCTTCAAATAAAATTGAACGAGCTTTCGATTGCTTATATAACAGAGTTTATTCAAGTGTCCTATCTTTTATAGTTCCTGAAATATAACAAAAAGTTTGTTAAAATTTAAATGTGACCACGTCGCGCTCTATACCACATGCAGAGATGCCACTACTTTCTTTCGACGCATAATACAATATACTATACGTGAGCGAAATTTCTGTCTTCTAATTTCAAAACTGAATTTACCAATAAAATAATCATATTGAAACCGTCCCAAAATTTATTGTGCACCCGCCACTGATAACAACATTTATTCAATTGCAAAAGCAGTTTATATGTCTTATACAACGTAACATAATTTTTCCCGTAACTTTGCTTATATGGCCTATTACGTAGGTCTTACATGTATATAATATGACTGTTGAATGTCTGATGCCATGGCGACAAGTTGCGAAATTCTAAGTTATTAAGGGTCGTATTTTGAAACGATAAGAGTTGGACCCATTATTTGCGATAACATTTTAAATACAATTACAAGGGTACCAAAATGTAAACAAAATATACAAGATGTTACTAAAAAGTTTTTGAATAAAAATTCATTGCTCAAAATCGGTTGTCAAATTGCTCTCCAAGTTTCATTTTACCAGCTTTAATAGGAACCGATATATGTAGTACACTTTTTTTTCAAGATCAAATTACTCCGATGCTATGACGTGCGAGTTTTTTAAACTCGCCTAATCGCTTAAGCATTAAGGAAACTTTTGACACAAGAATTTAAAAAAAAATTGGCGAAACTTTTCGGAAAATGAACCCTAAAGTTAGCAAAAAAAATAACCCCCTATATAAATGTTAAATTCTGATTTTAGAAAAGAATATTTCAAATAAAATCAAAGCGCGTCTATGTGGCCTATGCACGAAAGTTTATTCGAATGTCCTATCTTATCGTTCCTGAAATATTTCAAAAGGTTTCTTAAATTTCAAATGTGGCAAATCTGCTTCATATACAATTTGGCAACATGGGACTGTCTTTATTCGACTCATAATACAAGGTACCATATGTGCGCAAAAAGTTTAGCCTCCTACTTCAAATACGAAATTTCTGTTCAAAAAACATGGATCCTGCCAGCCATATTGGATTTATAAAAAAATAATAAACGGAGTTCTGTGGGCTCAGAGTCTACACCTGTCCACCAAAGTACATCTAGATTGGTCCCATAGGGCAGGAAAAATTCTTGACATACTTCCGTACGTACGTACGTATGTATACATACGCACCCTCCACCGAAAAGTCGAGCCTTCATTTAATTTTGTGACCAAGAAAATTTTTTTTTACAAAAAACTTTTTTTATGAAAAATTGTTCCTTATCACCTGGAAATAGTAGCCAGATGCGGTCAAAATCTCAAAGTATCGCATAGAAAACGCTTCCTTCAAAAATAAGTTAAACTAAGATCCAATCAGATTTATTGAAAGACAAAAGGGTTAAAAGGTTACTCGTTGTTCAGAGAAAGTGGTTGGTGAAATACTAGATGCGATTCTCGTCGAAAGAAATATTCACCGACAAAGGAAATCGTTAAAAAACCGTTGCTTCATAAAAAAATTCACCATTTTAGATTGTAAAATATATGACAATGCATCTGCATGTAGATGAAAGCGCACCGCTCGTTGTCGGTATTAACACAATTCTTTGACAAGACATGTCGCCTGATGTGTGCACTCTTACTAGTTTTGGGTGAAACCTGTTTGCTCTTTACTAGTGTATACGTTGTCGGTAGCTGTGATCTTACCCGTTACTTCTGATTTTTATTTTCAGCGTATTAAGATTACATATTGGATAAATTATATTTCTTTCTTGATTTAACTAATTTATTATTATTAGTTGATTAGTTAGGTTGTATATTACATTATATTTAATTGTATATTATAATTCTTTGATGAATTAGATTAGTCAATTTAGATATATTGTTAGCGGATTTGTCGTTTAATTTATAATTGATTAATGAATTGCTTATTGCGATTATTAATTAATTGAATTAATGAGAATCCTATGTCAACTTTGTCGCGGTCCATTTAGAATTTTTAAGTTTAAACTCTTTTAAAACTCATTCAAAACTTTCTTTGTCTCCATGAGTTAACAAACAAAATACGACTACTTCGGTTTGACAATTTCCATCTTCACGTACAATTAAAAACAAGGCAATATCTATATTAATTAACTTATAAGTTCCGCCAAGGCTTAAAAACTCTGGAAAAGCATCGAAAGTAGTTTTTTCTTTGCATAAACATACCTCTAAAATTGTTAGTTTCGTATTTCAAAATACGGATTTCTCAGCTATATGATTTTTTTTAAATATTTCTAGAAATTTACCATTTTGGGAAACCCGGAAAGCAATGCAAGCAGGACAAGGACGATCTTTTTGAAGGTTCTTACCTCTTTTACATTGCTTTTGGTTCCCGCCATTCGAAAGTTTTGGCCAGTAGAAGATTTTTTTAATTCTTGATGAAGTAATAAGCCTCTTGTTTCGTTTCCAATACGAAGGTAAATCGAACATGATTTACCTTCGTATTGCTTCAGGGCCCTGTTTAGATCCTCAAAAGATTTAAAGGTTTGCCCTACGAACAACACCATTGTTAATTTTACACTCATACGAGTATATAACAAAAGGAAACTTAACGAATCATTTCTAGGTTAGGTTTTCAGTACACACTACACTACACGTCTATAAAAATAGAACAATTCAACCGGGATTGTTGCGAATACCGGTAGACGATTACGTCATTATATATATACGTCATCATTTTACTGGAATTTATTCGGACACCGGTACCGGGAGGCTAGACACAGCGTAACATAATTCCTATAACAGCATAATGTAATTTCTACGCAGTAATATGATATTATATTGTTCTTTATATGATATAATTTTTAGATGCTAAGTAGTGAGTTAGATACAAAAGTAAGCTTTATACAGATTTATATTCATTTGCGGGCAGTATTTATGTATTTGGAGTTATTTGTTCAGATTTTGGGTAGAATTCTTGATATTATTAATTCCAGTTTAATTATTAAATCCAGAGTCCAGTTTTCCAGCAATCCAGTATTTCAGTTTATGTTTTAAGGTGGATTTTAGGTGTTTATGCTGGAGGAGCGGTTGAGTCATGGGATTATATATCCAGATTCATCAGGTCCATAGTTCCTCCAGTATTTCCTGCGCTTCTCAACTAATTAGTCAAAGAGCTGCCACCTGTGTTCGGTGCTCCCCTGGTACTCCCACTTTGCGCGGTCTTGATTTCAAAGAATACAAAGGCATGTGAAGTACACATTTGCCGCATTGCAACAGCTGTTGTGCATATGCTAATTGATTGTCCCGATACGTTCAGCTTGTGCCATATTGAAAATTATTCAATGGGAAAGTATACTAGACCTAAAGATTTTTATTTGGTTTATAAACTATAATACAAATATAGAGTCGAATGGACATTGAGGTTAATTAAACCCCTCTACTAAGTCTGCCAGTAATTTTAAAAGTGTCATCGAATTAAATGTTTGAACATAAGTCTGCGATTATATCTGCATTATCCTGTCTGCGTTACAATCTTGTCAGCTTTATTTCTTTTCCTAACTTCTTTGCACAGCATTTTACACATGGTTTGACGACTAAACTATATGTAATTTCTACATTCCAGTCTCCATGCCATTTCCCACTATAACATTTTCTTCCTCTAGCTATTCCACAAATTTATTTCCTTCCGGATATATTATTTTATCATCAAAATATCAAATATAAAGCCCTGCGATATGCGCCTCGGTACGTTAGACAGTTTCATATTGTAAATATATTATAAGCAAAGGTGTTACGTCTGGCAGTAACTTAAAATTGTCATTAAAAAAATGTTGCAACACACAAAATGTTTACTGTTTATATATTATCGAATAATAAGCGACTAAATATAGAAAAATATTAAATGTAAAGGCGCGCAAAGCACATGTTACAGTGAGTTTCTACGCAAATCCAATGTTACTCTATTCAAATCAACTATTGCACATTGTTAAGCAAATTGAATGTTGACTACCATCCAAACTCTCATAGTGGAAATCAAATTTTGATTTCAACTATATGATGGCTGAATGGGATGGCGAAATGATTTTTTATAATTTAAAATATTATATATTGACATCTAGCAATTCATAGCTTAAAGAACTAGTACTTTTATGGTCAATTTCATTAAACTATACCGGGTGAATCATTTAACCTGGAATTTTGTAATATATCGAAAATACGTATCGCACAGAAAAATTTGTCAAATCTAAATTTAAATATCTCCGAGGGGGGCATCCATTTGTACTAAATTACGCCCACCCCACACTCCATATGGGCGGGGCGGGCTTAAATCTTAAATAGGAACCGCAATTTTTTATTGTAGACTCGGATTCTACGTCGAAAGGTACGTATGATTTGTGCGAAAACATTTTTTCGATTCGCGACAGATGGCGCTGTTATCGCAAGAAGTGGAACAGAAATCAATAGAATTAAAAACAGAGCAACACGTATTAAGAATATTTCGACGGCTTGTTCAATGATGTTACGGTTGATTCGCCCCTTTCGATTTTCGGTACGTGGTCACTAACTTAAAATAAGATTTCTTGCAGGTTTGCTAGTTAGTAATTGAACAACATGGGAATGTTCTTTTGAGAAGGTGTTTATTATTAAATGAAACAAAACATTATTAATAAATATGTATTATTCCATCCTTACCACTGAAACATTTGAGAACAAAAGTAATAATTTTCATTTTATGATAATTATTAAGAAAGTACGGTACATTATATATGGCACGTCGAAATTCAAATAAAAAGAAGTTTTGCATTTTCTTATAGCTAATGATCTGTTTATAGGTAGATATTAAAATTATTGTAGTATACCTAGTAAATCGCTCTAAATCGAATGTATGTTAACGTGAGTCCATTTGCCTCTCACTTGTCAAGTAAATGTTCTAAGTGGTCACCTTGAACTTCAATACATTTGTCGATCCGCGTTTCAAATGACTGTACACAACTGATAAGTACGTCTCTAGTAATATTGGCACAAGCATTCCTGATTCGTTCAATTATATTCTCACTAGTTGTTGGTATTTGTTGGTACACTTTGACTTTCAGGTATCACCACAAAAATCTGGCCAACATCTGGTGATCTGGCAGGGCAAATTATCGGATAAGCTCTACCAATCCAGCGACCGTGGTAATCACGATCAAGTACTTCGCGTGCTACTACCGAATAATGCGCCGGACAAGCGTCATGATGAAACCACATATTCTGTCGCACTTCTAAACTTATGGCTTCAAGTAACGGTGGCAGTTCAGTGACCAGGAAGTCTTGGTACATTTCACCGTTTAAATTGCGTTCAAAGATGTGGGGACCGATAAGTTTGTCGTCAATTATCCTGCACCGCGCGTTGATAGACCATGGACGCCGATGCTCAACCTGACGCAGCCAGTGTGGGTTTCCAACACTCCAATAATGCATGTTATGTTGATTAACAGCTCTATGGTTTGTAAAAGTTGATTCCTCAGAAAATAATACCCAACGACAGAAATTTGCTATTAACTTGTATTTGTTCCAGTGCCAACTGACAAAATATTAAACAATTTTCGAAATCTACACCATGAAGATCATGACGCAAAGATACGTGGTAAAGATGATATTTATGGTACATTAAAATTCTCGAAACACTGCTTTGGGACACTCCGCAATCGCGACATATTTCTCTCTGTACTGACATGGGGATTATAAGCCACTGCGGCTAATACAGCAACTGCATTATCTTCTCCAGTTATTGTTTTTCGACGGATCCTTTTGTTAGGTTGAACACATCCTTCGGCAGTAAACTGTTTGACAGTTGGGAAAAACGTAGTGCGTGATCGTACCCTGTCCAGAAAACGTTGAGCATAAATGTTGACAGCATTAGCAAGATTCCTGCCATATTCTCCATAAACAAGAACCATTTCAATTTTCTCTTGTAAGGTTAACACGTCCCTTTTCACATTGTGTAACAAAGTAGATTGTTCTTTGTTAATCGTTATTAGGTACAAGTACTAATTTCTACAACTAATGTACAATAATTCTCACAAAACTCCGAATTTAAAGAGACTATTGTTTGACGTTTATGTTTGTCAGAGGTAACGCGATGTTACTAATTTTAATAAACGAGTGGGGTAACCTAGTAAGTTTGATAAAGACTTTAAAATCTTAAATAAGAATCAGGTTTTCTACGCTAAAAAGTACTTTTAATTTGTTTAATTCTGGCCTATGACTCTTTGATTGACGATTTTAAATGTTTAAGACTTCTTCTATTGAAAACAAATTGTTTCAATCTTGCACCACATCTGCAGTAAAAATACATGTATTTGTACCTCACTCGTTTATTAAAAGTATTAAAAGTAGCACCTTAGGCGGGAGGCAACCGTAACATCATTCAATAGCCCGTCAAAAAATGTTAAATACGTGTTTATCTGTTCTCTGATTCTTTTGATGGCTGTTGTATTTCTTGCGATTACAGCGCCATCAATCGATGCATATTTTTCGATATATTCCAAAATTCCAGGTTAAATGATTCACCCGGTACATGTGTGTAATTAGAATATCAATATCAAGTGTAATAATATGCAATGAATCCCTTTAAAATTTAGGTAAGTGCACCATATTCTGAAACTTTTCATATTAAAATACTAAGCAATTTATAAAGACACCTACAAATATTCTATTATAAAATATTAATGCTAGATGTCGTTAATATCCGTAGAAGATAGCGCCTCTGGTGCAAAAACTGAAATAAATTAAAAATCTCAGGAAGCTCAGGTGCCTTTTAAAAATATGAAAATGGATGACGGTTATCACTTAAAAAACTACAGGAAATGAGTTGTTAAATTCTGACTTCATTTCATTTTGCCAATGTGTATTCACGCGATTTATTAAACTTGGGACGCAATTTATTGAACTCGGAACATTTAGCGTCCGCCACGACACTCTTGCGGGCAGCAGGATTTGTCATCGAAATTCATGACATGTCGTGACGAATGGTCACCCTATTTAGGGTTTAAGTACATCTAAATGTAAACGGTGCAATCGGTCATAAGTGACCAAAAATTAAGTAGATTTTCTTGAAATTCTTAAAACTGAATGCTGTTGTTTAACGAGCAAATCGTTTACAAACGGCAATAATAAATATATGCGGCTTTTTCTAATTGTGAGTTGACAAAATATGAGTGACGCATGGTCGTCTCAATAAGTTGAAATTCATTGTACCCACAATTCAGAGAAAAACTGGAAGGTCCTATTTTGGATTTGGTCGAGTAAATAACAGCTTCCCCGACAAGGACAAGGTTAAAAATTCTCTACAAGATTTATAACGACGATTTGTTCAAAAAAATCATTTCCAACAAGTAATGAATTTTTAACAAATCGAAAAATAAAATAAATTATGAAGTTGTCAATTTTCGATAAATCCAGGAAAATTGTTTACTAGAAAAAAATTGCTTAAATACTCGAATTTGTGCAAAATTTATAAAATTCTTGAAAAATATTACATTTAGGCCATGGAAATATCTCAAATTGGATGAACCAAAAACTCCAACTTTTAAATAAGCGCTTCAAGGTTGATATCAAATGATAGACAAAAAATTAAATCAATCACAACTGATAATAATTAATACCAAGATAAATTGAGGACGTTTTGTTAAATGAGCAGCAAAATAGTTCCAAAGTTATACCACTATAAAATATATGGTTCAAATGAGCCCATATTTTCGAGTGTATCTAAAACTTAATGCAATAAATATTGACAAAGGCTCAAAGAAAAAAAAGTTGAAAATCTTCAGAATTAATAAATAATTGTATTTTCGATATTTTTTCAATCTCATTATAGGTCAAAATTTGCATTTTTATGTAGCAATAGGCAAAGAAATTTTTACATTTTTATTAATAACGAATAGAGTGATATTCGAATAGAATGACAATGCAGTTGTCGTGCCATTTGATGATGATATCTTGATTAGACACTTTTCGAAAATCATATGAGCCTCTAACTTCTTTTTTGAGCACAATGGAATTTACCAGCGGACTAGAATTCTGTTTTCTCTCAATGTTCCTGCACCGTAAATTCTCTTCTGGGACAGCATTTCAAGAAGCGGAAGATTAGAGGAAAAATTGTCGAAGAATATACGTAGAATCTTGTCTAGTCATTTTTGCTGTATGATATCAGCATATTGAAGAAAAAGACTCCCTACAACACCATACTCTGCATATAAAGGACTGACCTTGGAAGCAGCGCGGTTCAATCCAAATTATATAACCATTATTTGACGCACCAACCCACAGCTTGTACCAATTACGTATTGGATTGCCATGGATGTACTGCTTGCAGCCGTGACATCCAAAATATGGTACCATACATTCTTCGACTGAATGGTTTTCTTCGTATAAAGCATGTTTGAGGAGTTTCTTATTCACAAAGTCAAATAGAGGATGCACTTTTGCAAATTTGTCGTCTTTGTCTAATTTTGTATTATCAGCAAAATTGATGTGACTTAGAATAAACTCAAACTTCTCCTCAAGACATTCACTTCAAATACTCCCAAGACATTCTCCTCCTTGAAACTTACACAGCCGCTCAACATCAATATTCCAATAAAACATTTTATTTGTGAGCGTTCAACAACAGTCCCTAATTTTTTTTTGATTTGTTTAACACTTGGTTTCCGCCTTGATTAATTAGTTCAATCAAATTAGAATCTAAAAAATTAGAAAACAGTGTGACAGGATGTTCAAGAATGTCATCTGGCATATCAGTGTTGACTTCCACTTCAGAGAAGCAAAGGCCAAATCTGTTTTCGTCCACTGGTACAACTTACGCTTCTTTGACTGGGACCGTTCTCCTTCAGCAATCTTAACCGATGGTCCAGATTTCTCCTTGATGTTGGACAGCGGCAAATTGTCATCAGAAGAATACTCATCAGAAGAGTGGTCATCATTTATCTGTAAGGGCGCTTGTAATGGACTCGCAGCTAGATTATTGATATCAGCTGCCGCTGACCTTATAACCGGAGTCTTCATCTGTTATGCTCCCACAACTGTTGTTTGGAGGAAACATTGTTTTCCCGTTGAGAATTAATTTCCCGTTGAAATTCTGCATCCTCGATAAGCGCAAGTGCTTCAATTAGAGTCAAACCACTGAATTGTTAAAGTTCGATATCGACCATATGTGGCCAACATACTACATATAGGGCGACAATTTTTAAATAAAAAATTTTATATTAACAATAAAAATAAATTTATGTTTATAATTTCATATAAAAGGGGGACTCTCTAATATATTAGCTTAACATCATAAAGAAAAGTTAAGACAATATGTTATTATGTAATTTGCTCACAACTTTGTAATTTTTTTAAATTTGCAGTTTTCAACGTTTATTATTGATAGTCACTACACAAAACTACGTGACGTTTATACATCGACTTGCGATAACGACTCATTAGTTACTGATTTGTGCGAGCAAACTAACTCACACATGCGCGACAAGAACAGGAATGAACTTGTTTTAGGTGCACTACATGTAGTACGGTGGGCATATCTGGGTTAATATGAATCGTTATCAGTAATGATATAGACTATATAGAGCGATAATAAGTACAAACAAAAAAGCTATAAAAGCTACGTAACAAATATTAATGAAAATAACAAAGAAGAGAT
>WYDF02000005.1:568278-597278 GCA_009867245.2 Adranes taylori
GATATACAGAGTACAACTAGAAACAGTCCATGATATATATATATATATATATATATATATATATATATTAATAATAATAAAATACATTAATTATAACATATTTTATGTTCTATTTGTATTTACTTTTGTTTACGTGTAATAAATATTAGGAGTAAATATTGTTCATATCATGCAACTATTAACACTAATATTAAATAATTTTTCTACAAACAAAAGATTTAAACATTCAAATAGAACGAAAATCAGCACTAAGGCTTCCTCCTAATATTCACAATTTGTATTATTGCAACTTATTACGTACCAAAGTATTATATTCCAAGTATTCAATGTATTAGATCTGGGCCGAGATTTATTAAAACTTTCTTTTGTTAGTAGAAAAATTATTAAATATTAGTGTAATAGTTGCATGATATGGACAATATTTACTCGTTATATTTATTATAAGTAAATAAAAGTAAATACTTTTAATATTTATTTAAGTAAATTCAAATAGAATATAAAATGTGTTATAATTAATGCATTGTATTATTATTATTAATAGATTTATCTAGATATATGTAAATATTATGGACTGTTAGTAGGTAAGGCGACTGTTAGTTGGAGTTGGAGTTTAAAATTCGGTGCCCGATGGTGCAAATCCGGTTAGTTGGATAAAGGAAGCAGTGAACGAAATCATCAAGTAGGTACCGAATCATCGAAATCATCAATCACCGTAGGTAGTGACCAACGATATGCTACCTACGGACAAAGTTAGTTTTATGTTCTGCAGTAAAAATTTTAAACAAAAATTGACTGGTTGGCTTAGATTTCAAGATGCTTCAGAAGTGAGAGTTGGAGATGTATGGCGTGTTATGGAAAGCATATTTCAGAGCAATTCTACTGGACTAAACACCGACACGTTTTGTTTAGGAGTAATATCAGTAAGAATGCCCGTAGGCCGCGGACAGTAACGACCCAGTGCTTATTATAATACATTTGAGGAAGAGTGTTTAGCGCGAAAAGTACCTATTTCAAATAAAGACAATATGTGTTTACCTAGAGCACTGGTTGTTGCGCTCTCAAATGCTAATAAAGATACGAATTATCGAAATTTTCGAAAAGATGCTGGTAAGATACAGGCGCAAAAAGCTCTGCAATTATTATAGATGCGGTTATTGAAATACCCGAAGAAGGTGCTGGTACTAATGAATTACAGCAACTACAACAGCATCTAAACTACTACCAGATTACTGTATATATTTATGGAAGTAAAGGGCGAGACGTTATGTATAAAGGTCCGACTACCGAAAAGAAAGTCAATTTAATTTACTATAACCATCACTACAATGTGATTACATCATTAACTTCCGCATTCTGCTGTTGATACTCTTGTGAACATTGTCATGTACCATTTGATCATAAAGACAAACATAGATGCGGAGCTTCATGTCCATGTTGTCAACGGTCTCCGCCGTGTAAAGCTGAAGATAACATTCATTGCAATGAATGCAATAGAAACTTTCGAAGTGCCGACTGCTTTGAAAACCGTAAGAGTTCATCGTCTAGAAGCAAAACGTTGTGCGAGGACATTAAGCGTTGCATACGATATTTCTTCCCCGCCTTCCCCTTACTAGATACCCCTTATCTTCATATACTACTTCCCACTCTATCGTCGTTCCAGCCGTCCCGTTCACTGTGTGTGTGCTTGGACGCGTGTATTGTGTCATCTGGCTGTCTGCCGTCTGTCTGGCCCAGCCGTCGCCTTACCTACTGTTATGAATTACTTCACTCAACTATTAAAAGTAATAAATTGGGACGTATGTGGTAAGTCTAGTAAGAATAAAAATATACAATACGCTTACAAGAGTTTAAAAGAAAATCGACAGCATATGTCTACACTGTATGCATGCATGGAATGCATAGTGCTACTACGATTTCAATATTAACGCTGACAATCCGCCCAGAAACACGTAGACCGCTGAGCGCTGAGCGGCGCTCGGACGGTTACAAAAAAACTCGACGCTGCATAATTTCCAACTTACATTCATATCTCTAAATTACAAAAATTAAAAAATCTACATTCTAAAACAAATCTGAAAATATTAAATGTATCTAAAATACAAATTACATTTAAAACTATTTTTTTTTTCATTTACAATTACCAATTTTTTTTCGCTCTTTCCTTTCAAAAATGAATTCACCCACTTAAACATAAAACAAAAATAATAATAATAATAATAAGAACAAAATAATAAACCAAACATAATAAACACAAATTTTTATTTAATTTTATTTCTCTATTCCCCTTACCTTCTTCTTCTCCTTTCTTTTTAACAATTCTGAATTTTAACATTTTTTTTATATAAGAACAATTCTGAATTTTATCTCTTTTTACTTCTTTTTCTAGTAATTCTCTCTATTTTACTATCCCTTATATCCCTCCTCTTAAACCCTCCTTATATCCATTATATCCCTTATATCCAGTCTCTAATACTTCCACCCATTTACCTTTCTCTGTCCATAGTATTTACAAACATTCCCATTTATCTTCATTTCTCCCACAAATCCTACATACTCTCTCACTTTTAGACAACTTGTATCTATTACATCTTTCCTCACTCCCACCCACATCTGAAACGCGCTGTCATTGTTTTTCTCATCATACTCATTTTAGCCACATATTGACAAATTTAAAATAAAAAGTACTACATCATGGATTCTGGTAACCCTTCTCCATTACTAATAGCTTTATATCTACAACTGTACCAAGTGTTCCTCAATCTTCCCCACATTTCTTACAATTCCGCATCATTCATTCTCATTTCCACTTCATTCATCACCTCATCCAGGTCCATAATCTTCTCTATCCATATTTCCATCTATGCCATCTTTCGTTTTCTTGTCCATTCATTTATATATCTTCCATTCCTTTCATGCTCTAAAACTTTCAGGTATACTTCCTTAATTAATCTAGACTTTCATCGTTTATTACCTTTTCTCATGCTTTGTCACTTTCATCATTGCTTTATTCCAACACTTGTACTTTTCGCATAGCCGCGTAGTAATTTTCCGGGACTTTTGGGATTGTATACAAGAAATTATGCTCTATGTAGCCGAATCAAAATATATAAGTAACACATTTTTTCAGGGTGATCCATATAAGTGAATATATCTTTACTGGTCTATATATAATATCTACGTGAACATGGAGTACTTCTCGCATTCTTGCAAAACAATCTCAATCGGCGTTGACTTTTCCACCTCGATTCAATATACATGCGAAAATCTCAGTATTTATAGCCGTGAGCCGTCACACAACTTTGGCTCTGTTATACGGCCGTGTAGCCAACGACACGTCATTTACTACCTGACACGGCCTCCTCTCACAATCCTATGTAAATCTCGGTATTAATTCCACTCTATGTTGAACACAACACACAATTCCTCTCTCGGCGGTACTTCACACGCTACAGCAGAAATAGTTAGCTAAAACAGCAGCAGCAACGAGCCAAACATATTATTTTGTTCTCAATGCGGTCTCTTACACAGGTAACAGTGGAGAGCACAAACGCAGCTAGTATATCTGTATATCCCTATTTCCTATGTTCCGTTTTTTTATTATAATATAATCTAACATAATAAAAAAAATTTAATGCACGCTACTGCTAGTTTTGAATGTAAACTAAACGTAATTCATGTTTCTTTTAATGCAGCATTCGTACGTACTACGTAAGTACTAACTATCTCACTCGCACATAAATGCTAATGATATAATAAAATCAAAAGCGTTCTAGACACAAATACGACAGACAGACAGACAGACAGACAGACGGACGGACGGACAAATCTAGACGTTTATATATAAGTATAGTAAATGCGTTTAAATTTATTATTTGTTCAATCCAGTATAAGGTTCCCGAAATGTATTTATTTAATCGATTTAATTTATTTATTATGAAGGATTACGTAATTTGATAGATACTTTTATTTTCTAAGTAGTATGCTTTGTTAAAAAAAAATTTATATTATTTTATTTTTAAGATAAAATAATATAGTTTCGTCATAATAGGTTGAGTAAAAACCAAGCTAAAGTATTAAAATTTCTGTTGTAGGTCTACGAATCAGGTAAACCATTGTCACAATGCTCAACTGCTCAACGCAGTAGAAAATTTCTAAATCTGTGTGGAAGTGATCCATTTCCTTATAAAAGTGTAAATGACTAAATGGAGCATGTTTAGTATCTTAGTGTTGAACAGACTTTCGTGAAAATTTCAGTTATTGTTATTAAAATCAGATTATATATTTGTATGTTTACTTAAAGACTTAAAACCAATTGATGACAAAAAAATTAATAACAAATAAGATTTGCACGTACTTTCGTTAAAAATGCTTTGAAAATTATAAAGTGTTAGTAGTATTAATTAAAGTGCAGCGACGATGGAAAATACTGCTGCCTGTGAGCTACAAACAAAATTTTTCGACGATGTCCAAAATTTATAATTTACCAATACTGCCTGAATGCGTAATAATATGTTACCGGTTAGTTAATTATAATATAAATTAAGTTAATAATAATTACTTAATAAATAAGTTAATATATTCCGCCAAATAAATTTAACTCATTGAAAACTATCGTGGCAAAAGTTATAAAAAAAGAACGAAGAACACAAGCAAAAGAAGAAAAAAGTGCCCGCATATTCGCACGCGGTAGTTGCTTAAAAATACCATTAATGTCAAGCATAGTCGGTTTCTTCGAGAGCATTTATGAGTTCGTTTTTCATATTTTCTTTAGCGATTTTTAAAGAGAGGCTTTTTATTTGTGTATTGGAATTATTTTCAACTTCAACGGTTCCAACCGCCAAATATTATGAATTTTGATTCCATAATTTCTAGGAATGTTGCTGACAAAGCTTCTAGAGTTTTCGTTATCGGACACTTTTCAGGAAGCCATTACGATTTTCGGCTTTATTTCAACGGTCTAACCGTCAACTCTATTGGTTTTGACTCCACATTTTCTGAGAAGTTTAGCAGAAAACTGTTTCGATTCGATGCTTCCCGAGCTTTTGGTCATGTAAAGTATCCTCTTCATAGCCCCTTACATCCCACAGCATTAACCGTTACTTCGATGCAACCAAAAAGGGGCCTCCGTTAAAAGTAGTCAAAAGAGTTGCACGAAATTAACGAGAAAGCCAATGAAACCACACCAAAGAGAGCAACCACGCAACAACGTAGTTCGCATCATCAACCGTAACCAACGGTTGTACGATATCCTCACCAGCTTCAACGTTTCGGGTATTTATCCTGCCCGGTTTCAACATACGTATATTCGAATATTGACGAGCAATAAAAGATGTTTCGTTCATAGCCATCCTCAGGGCCGCAAAACAATTATAACAATATAACTTATATGTAGTTCGCTATTCTTTTATGTTTTCTTTTTTGATGAAATATTGAATGGAATAGATTGACCTAACCAACTTTGAATTATAATTAGATTCAAATATGTATATAAATTCAAAGACTAATAAATATCGTTAAATTTATTTATTATTGCTTGTGACCTATGTTTACCTATAGATATATACTGATGAAATTAATGTTTTCAAAACATTATACACTCACGATCCTGGAGGTGTTTTTGTGAGAAGTATAATGATGTATGGTGCTGAAGTGTGGGCTGTGGGTGAAAGAGAGATGATAGAAAGAGTGCTAGCTGGGTGTATTAAGAGAATACTTGGTGCGGATAGATCCACGCCAGATGAGATAGTTTTGCAGGAAACGGGTAACAGGAGTGAAAAAGATGGTTAAGTTTAAAAGAAAACTATGGATGGATGGGGCTTGTTTAAGGAAATATATTTAATGGGAATGAAAGAAGGGGATGTGGATGGTGTGAGGAATACATGGCTAGATGGTAGGAGGAAGATGTATGAAAGAATTGAATGGTCGATGGGGAGATGGGCTGAAAAGATCTTGGAGGGAAAATAAATGGTGAATGAGGTAGTAGAGAGAATGATAGATGTGAAGAGACAGGAGGGGTTTGAAAGAATAAGAGGTAGTAAGTATAATAGTCAAGGGTGGAAAAAGGAATGTCAGAGTATTTAAGGTCTGGATTAAGAATGGGAGACAGAAAATTGATCGCGAGATTCAGATATGATAATAAAGAGCGGGGTAACAGATATTAGAAGAATGATCAAGAAAGGATGTGTAGAATATGTGGAAGGGAGGAGGCGCGGAGGAAACATGGTTGCATTGGTTGAGAGAATGTGAAGAGTTTGAGTGGAGGTAAGGGGAAAGGATGCTTGGGGAGACTTTGAGGATATGTTTCGAGTCTGAGGGGAAGAGAATGGAACTAATAAAAACAATTTTGAACAAGATGCGAAAAACGACAACACATAGAGTAATAAAGAGTGGGTAGAAGGAGCGGGGTTAGTTTCCTTATTTTATTTTGTTATTATTATTTTTTCTATCTTTATATTTTTCGATGTTTTTAGTATTAACCAGAATTTGTTGTATATATTGTTTATTATATTAAATTATATTATATATTATACTGTTTGTCAAGAAGGGTTTTCTATTACCCACGATCCTGCTTTAAAAACATTAAATCCTCTAACATATAGATCAATAAATCAGATCAACTAAGACCGGGTTTGTGATGAAAATTCAAACCCGGTCAAGCCTACTATTTCAAGCTACATAGTAGGCCAATAGGTATTAGTCGATTAGCAAAGGAGTAGTAAAAAAAAATAATATTAGCACAGCACTGCGGTGGTCTGTCACCGTTGGTAAGTAACACTAGAAGTACCAATAATCAAAGCCTAAGTAAAAAAGAGGCGCCCCATTCAATGGACAAGTTTTTACACCACACAGTTTAGAACATTATACAACAAACATATTACAATTTTACTAACCTTTTAAAATTTTCAGGAAAGTTATATAAAAAAACATTAAGCAACACTTAATAAATGAGTGTTGCTTAAAATGATATTAAAAATTACTTACGCTTCAGCTTCCTTTTGTTCAGCGGCACTTATATTAACCGTTGTCGTACCACTCGGCGGTGCACTATCTCCTCCACCAGTCCCTGTTCCTGCCGTTCCACCACTGCTAGGAGGCGGCGGTAAATCGTCCAATGGAACTTTCTCAGCTGTAGCATTATCACCGCCACAATTTTCAGGACCTCCGCCCGAAAGAGGCGGAGCGCCGCCTCCTCCTCCACCACCACCTGTAACAACAGCAGCATCTTCTGGCGGTGGCGATGGTGGTGTTTTATCGAATTCAGCAATCGGTGCTAATTCGGGCATTGGAGATACTGAATTACTATCCATTTTTTATCTGTTTAGTTTGAACCAAAGTTTAATTAAATATTCGCGAAATTTTAATGTCTAACTATTTTTAGGACACGAAATTTAGCATTTTATTTCCGAACTGACCGGCCAACTTCCATATTCCCATCCCTTATATACAATTCACTTATTAAATAGCCATTTTTTTATTGACTTTGTAGCTCTTAATCCTAATGAAATCCCAATACTAGTCCTCGTGACCCTCCTAAAACTTTTAACCGTTCCTACAATGTGTTCGTGTGGTACTCGCGCATGAAATAAATTTATATCTTCTTAGTTTAACTGTTAAAACTATCAATTTTGACTGTCTGACTAATAGCGACTGGTTTGTATTATTTTCCTAAGATCCTGCTCACCCTTGCGTTGAAAATGTTAAAGAGGGGTGCACGCACCGTTAATAATTATATGGAACGCAACACACACGCACTATAATATTATTCTTATTGAATGCATCTGGACGGTAGATATAGCGTAAAATCCTTGAGATAAAACTGGTAGCTTATATTCGAAACTGAATATATTACCTAAAAAAGAAATCAATTTTATTAATGCAATATTTAATTTAACTAAATTAAATAAAAAATAATTTTATGAAAAACAATGGTTTAATTAACAAACAGTTAATTATAATGTCAATTTACATAATCTCTCTGTAAAATATTTCAATGGCTGGATTATAGACAAGCATCCCATCTATCATTGCAGATTGGGTTGCCTTAATTGTAAGTCGAATAATTATCGATTATTTTTGGCGCGTAACAATAATGCAGTTGTACAAGAAAGAAGGTTAGCGATTAGGATATAGAGGTTAGCGTGGTTTGGGTCCGATATATACTTGTGTAGCTACCATCATATACATGCTACCATCGGGAAACCCCCGTATTTTGAATAAGTTGATGATTAATTGTACAATTTAATTGTACAATCGGTAAACATTAAAATCATAAAATCATATGTATTCAAGCAAGCGATTACATGTCATAAAGAGAGATATAAACATTTGCTCAAATCAGAGAAGATAACAAATGAAGAAGAGGAAAAAAAGTACATGAATAACAAAACAATTTTTAGGTTGTTACAAGCATAAAGATAAAAGCTTGTAACATGTTTAGAAGTAATTAACAAAATGTTTAGACGTAATTAAATTTTCTTACGTATACCCCTGTTTAATCGAGTATGGTCTATCGAGAGTGCAAAAATAACAATATAAACAAAAGAAAAGAAATATGGAATTAAATTTTATTACAATAGTCATAAAACTGGTCGATGGAATATAGAGCACAGTCTCTCAGTAATGCTTTTAATTTGCTTTTAAAGCTAAAAAACTGATACATGATTTTAAATAATTTGTTATTATGTTTTATAATTTACAACCTGTATAAAACACACTATTTTCAAATGAACTTAAATGTGTTGAAGCAACGAAAACAATTCCCTGTCATTCAAGTGTGCTAGTAGAGTATTCATGTTATATAAATAGTAAAAATATTTATAAACATAGCACAGTATTGAATAAATATAAACAGCCTAAATTATTAATAATTTTTAGTTTTGAAAACAGGTCTGCAACTTATTTGACTGATTATAGTAAAAATGGTACGCGTTTGCCAATAGCTAGTAGCTCCGATTGTAGGCGTGGTCTTACATGCAAATATATCCTCAGTGTGCCATTTACTATCACATGCTATTTACAAGCTACTTCTCCAATTTGACCGCATCTGTATTTCCGGCGTACAGAAATAGATATAAATCACACGGTGCTAAGAATAGGGCGAGCCTAGATCGATGAGATGGCGTATTTTCATGTAACAAACGCCAATTTATTTCATCACAATATTCTGGCTGAGTATCGCAAATATACCACACCAAACTCAAAGAACGCTATTCCACATTGTGTTATCTCTTGAAACGTACATTGGCCACCGTCATCGTGTGACTTGACGCCGTTTGAGTTTTTTTCTTTCGAGGATACGTAACCAAACGCGTTAACAATATTCAACATCTCAAACTCGTCATCAGCGAAATTCCGAGAGAAATGTGCAAGAATGACATGGTCAATTTAATTAAGCGTGTCGATGCTTGCCGAAGGACCCGCAGCGGTCATCCGGAAATTTTATTTCAATAAAATTGTAGGTAACCTTATATATTAGTTGACGTTCAGTTTAACTTCCCAAATCAACTTTTATGCATTTAGTCTATATACTAAAAGCGTGAGCCTCGTGACAACATGAAAATTTTGGAAGGGTCCTATTTTGGCTTTTCTCGAGTAAATGATAACTCCCCCAATAATTGATGCAGAGGTCTAGAGGCATAATTTTTTGCAAAAAGTAACGGGTAGTGGGTAAAAATGGTCCCAAAGTTGGACCACCAGATAATCGATGCTCCAAATCGGAGTGTATGGAGCATTTAAGAGTGTATGGAAAGCTTGGTGCGATTATTATTGCCCTTGTGTGAAAGAGCATTCGAGCCTTACCAGGGTTTGGTAATGCGAGTCTCGTCAGACTACGTACGTGCCTGGTAGGCTGGCGTGCAAAGCACGTCAGACTCTACTGTTGGAAGTAGCTCAAAAGTTCCAATTTCCAATTAGAAATTTTTCAACAAGTTATTGAAAAGCTGCTAGAGGCCGCGGCAAAGCGGGCAGTAAACTGTACGCGTCGTAGTCAGATACAGGCACCGGTTGATTCATGGGCAAGCAAATTTGTGGGTAGTCTAGTTCAAAAGGTCTTGTTAGAAATTACCTGAAAAGTGAGTCAAGAGCCGCAGACGCTTGGCCGCAGCCAATCGAAGACCGAAGCTGTACGCGTTGTAGGCAAATACGGGGATCGGGGGATTCATGGGTAAGCAATTTAGACGGTACACTAGTGTATGAGTCTAAAACAGAACCCTTATTAATATAATATGAAATAAGATTATGGTTCAATCGTATAGATCAGCATTTCTCAACCGTTTTTGGCTCGCGGATAGGTAAAAGTTGTCGAAAAATCTCGCGGATTCGCGGTTTTTTTTTAATAAAAAAAACATATATTTTGAATAAGATTTTTTAAGGCGCACGCGGTCAGTCTAAATTCGGTGTCGGTCCGCTGGGAGGCGGTTAAGAAAAGCTGCCTTAGACATTAGCAGAAATTAATGTTTTCAACCTTCAATGAATCTCTCTCCTTATTTTGAAAAATGTGACAATTTTTATCGGATTTCGTAAATTATTTTCTGAGATCATTTTGGGATTTATTCTTAGAAATTCCATTTTGATAAATGATTTCATCCTGCTAAGGATGTAATTTACGGGAATTTAAATAATTTATAAACATTTGTCCGGAACTGTTCCATTGTAAGGCACAGTAGGATATATTGTATCGGTATCTTCTGCACCGTTATTTCTCTACTACATATCTCACATAAATGGTCCGATTGTGATTGTGTCAAAGAGTTTTTTTGCTTGCGTCAAAACATTGATGAGAAGTCATAGTTTCATGGTTACATAAACGTAGATCTTAATTTCAGTATTTTATACAATAAGAATTATTTAGTGGTACGTGGGAAGGGCATTTAGTTGTTAGTAGATTATGTTTCTTTAGTTTGGTGAATGTTCAGAATGCGATTATTTTGTGTTTCAAAGAAATCGAATTTAGTTTAAAATAAATTTATCTTTAGTTAATTTATAGTGATTACATATAACAGATAACTATAGTAGAACAGCTTTTCATAACATTTTCTGGCCGCGGACCGGTAAAAGTTGTGAAAAACTCTCGCGGACTGGGGTTCTTATTTAACAAAAAAATTATTCAATACGAATTTTTTTAACGCGGGCAGGCAAAAATTCTCAGCGAACTGGTCAAATTCCTCCGCGGACTGGCGGCTCAGAAACGCTAGTACAGATAATTTATATTACAAAAAAATTGATATACCAATCAGACGGTGTAAAATATTCTGATGCATAAACTAACTACGACTTCATACTCAACCAAACATCGTTTTAGGCATTATGAGCAAGCTGAAAATAGTGGTAAGATTCCCCTTCTAAATTAGTATGTAGCACCATACGTGCTTAATAACTCGTACCACACATGTGAAAGTGTTTTCATATTAAAACTTTATCTTGAGAAATTTAAATGACAATTTTATGGTTATTTTTAATATCTGACATTCATGTCATAAAATAAGTTCGTAATTCCTATTTCAATCTTCTATCTTTTAGTATTTCTCAATTTAATCTTCAAAGATTATCGTTGAAGTCGGGTAAGATAATTATATAAATATTTAAATGTAAAATAACTGGTATAAGCAGAAGGGGAAGCCGCATTTCATCGGCTAACAGTTCATAGACCGAATATGTCAAAGAAAATAAGCACAAAGATTCCAAGTGATGAAATACAAGTTTATCTAAATTTATAACATATGCAGAAAGTTCGAGGTTATCATAAACTCGGGTTCGTAGAAAGAACATACAAGCGGATCCACGGCTCTGTAACTAGTGCTCTACCAACTAGGAAAATTTGTGAATAAAAAAGTAAATATAAATCGAAACGCATTTTTATAGGTGCCGATCCAAAAGCTGAATAGCGCCAAATTTAGGTGTGGGCTGACGGAGGAATGCATAAATGCACTGGCCATAACCAACTCAGTCACGCTGGGGCATTGCAGACAATGAAATATTAGATCCCCTAATAAAGAGAGCAAAGCTTTATTCACCTTATTCGCTCGATGACAGCACTCTAATTTTGTTTTACCGTATCTATATAGCTATAGTAAATACGGGTAAGGGTGGAGTAACTAATTTTAGAACAATGGGTGTTGAAAAATAGAAACACACTGCTTCGCATCTAAATAAGAAATCTCGTTTATTATAAAATAATTCAGTCTTATATATGACTCTGTGATCGAGCTTAATTGTAAACAAATAATTATGTTATATTGTAAGATTTTTAAAAAACATTCTATATTTTATTGACGACACCGTTTGTGTCGCGTCCCGATCGGCATAGTTCCTAAAATGCAAGCTAATCTTTGTACACATCTTCTTTTGATTATATGAAATTTAATAAGTATGCCACCGTGCGTTTTTAATTACTTAATTTATGGAAGATATTTTTTAAACATTTATAATTTTAAATATATTTACCCAGAGAATTATTTTATTATGTGGTCCTGAGTGTTTCTTTATTAATGGGATACGTAATATGCTCTGATAAAGTATGAATTATATCGTAACATCATACAATAATGTAAATATGAAATTTCAAAAAATATTTCTTTAAACGTATATACGTTTACTACGAAGTTAGTCAGATGCTTTCGTGGTATTATCTTGGAGTATAATCACCGTGTTCTTATCCACCAGATAACACCACCAATCTGAAAACAAATATAAATTAACATTCAATATTTAGGGATAGCTGGGAGTATGAGGACCGTGGCTCGTATCCTCTAGATATCCCCTGCTAGTTTACTGAATCAACAAACAACAATTATAAAAGTTGAATAATGTGATTACCTAGAAATTTGAAAAACTGGGTTATCATGAATAGTAAATAATTTAAATAATATCGATCTGTTAAAAAATGAAAAGATGTGGGCACAAAATGTCTTGGAGTCTACAGATTTGATGAAGTTGTATTCTCCAGATAATTACCCAGTTTAACTGGTTAAACAGAGAGCATTTTATACAAACTTCAATAGTTCGGATCCAGCTCTGGAAATAGTTCCATAAGAGAAGCAATAAGAAACTAGACCATTCAAAAACACATGAAACCAAATTCGGCACAAGTGCTTCATAGGACTCAGCTCTGAGGCCACATATGATGAAAATTAGACAAAACACTGCAAGTGTAGACTGTGGCGGAAGAAAAGCGAGATAGCTCAACGTATCAGCTTAACGTATGGGAGCATGAAGAAGTGATTTTGTAGGCGAGTTGGGGTTTACTTATTGTTTAACTAGTGAATATAATTGGAGCTGAAAGAAAAACCAAGACACTTTTATAAAAAATTTACTTAAATCTTCTTTATTGAATTAAAATTACAAACTTAGATCTTGGCGAAGATTTGAAAAATTTAATACAAAAGAAATAATAATTTAATGAACGAACTGGGTATAAGATTTTTAGGAATTTAATTAAACGCATAGTAAAAAGATATGTTATATGATCGAAAGCCAAGTTTAGAATGGCTTATCTTATCGTTCAATAATGCTAAAGGAAAACACAATTCTTTATTATGATTACATTTTTTAAATAATGTTTATAATTTACATTGTTTAATCATAACAACAGTGTGTATTAAAATATATTTAACTCATCACATTCTATATTATGAAATTGGTTGGTTTATTTCTTACTAACCTACTTACAAATGTTTATATTTTTTAATAATCGATTACACAACAGCATCCAAAAGGAGAAAGTATAAAAATATATATGTATTTGAAAGTCATGCGATTTTATTGTAAATAATTAAAGTACAAAAATTAAAACATTTTACTAAAGAATATAATCAGTTGAAAAATCAATTGAAGACTTCAATCTCACTCGTCAACAGCAAATTTCCATCAGATTGGATTGTTTGCCCAATCTGGATTGTTTGCCAGATACAGTTTTTGCCCTGATTTCAAATCTGTGTTCAGTTTTTTTGTAACACATCAAGTTTTTGAGATGACGTGCATTATGTTTTAAGATTAGTGGCAACTGTATGCTCAGTTTAAATCTAGCACCGTCTTACGCTGTCCGATTTGCCATGTCATACGGCCGCTATTACCTCTCTTTTCGACTAATTTCTATTCGCCTTCTAAATTCGCCTCTGCATGAGTTTGCTTACCCATTAATTCCCTGGTCCCATATTTGCCTACGGCGCGGACAGCTTTGTTATCTGCTTTGGGGTGACCTGTTGTCGTTTATAACATACTTTTTCCCCACTGCGGTTTTTGAGTCACTTTTTCCCGCGTCTTCTTCGCCCAAAATTGAGGTCCCTGGATCTTACGCATGTTCCCCAAGTCTTATTTTTTTAACTTTCATAGGAACTGAGATATTTAGTGTAGTACAATTACCGTTTTCTAGAAAATGGATCACAAATTTTACAAAACAAAAATCACCCTGTAAATATGTTAAATTGTAATTTTACAAAAAATGTATCAAATAAAATTGAAAGAGCTTTTGGTACCCTATACAATAAAATTTATTCAAGTATACTGTTTTTTATAGTTCTTGAGATGTATAGTAAAGATTGTAAAATTTTAAACGTGGCAACGTCGCGTTCTACATCAGTTTCAGGCATGGCACTACTTTCTTTCAACGCATAATACAAGATACTATACGCTATCAAAATTTCAGTGTTCTAGTTATAAAACTGAATTTCTGAATAAAATGATCATTTTGAACCCCTCCCGAAATTATAATATGCACCCGCCATTAATAACAACATTTATTCAATGGGAAAAGAGACTATAAGTTATACGTCTTATAGTCTTATAGGTCTCATAACATGTAAAACATTTATTTCTGTAATTTTGCATATATGTACAATTACTTACGCCTTACATGTAAATATGAATGTTGAATGTCGGTTGCCATGGCGACCAGTTGCGAAATTGTATTAAGCGTCATATCTTTGAAACGATAACAGTTAGACCCATCATATCCGATATTATTTTAAATGTAATTACAAGGGCTATTGAAATGCGTAAAACATACAGGGTGTTACTATAAAATTTTTTGAAAAAATTTTATTGCTCAAAATCAGTTCAATATATTCAGTTGTTCGTATTGGTATAATTGAGGCTTCTTAGACTTACATATGCTCTCTGAGTTTCATTCCAACTTTCATAGGAACCGATATAATTAGAGCAGAAATTTTTTTTCATTGTCAAATTACTCCGATACTAAGTCGTCCGTTCTTTTGAACTCATTAATGACTTAAATATTAAAGGAGCTTTAGATGCAAGAAATACACAAAACAATTACTGCGAAACTTTTCGAGAAAATGGACGACAAAATTTTGAAAAAAAAAACCCTGTATATATGTTAAATTGTGATTTTAGAAAAAAAAGTTTCAAATAAAATCAAAGGAGCTTTAGGTAGACTATAAAACAAAGTTTATTGGAATGTCCTATCTTTTATAGTTTTTGAGATATATTGAAAAATATTTTCAAACTTAGAACGTGGCAACATCGCGTTCTGTACAAGACAGGGACATAGGACATTTTGTTCGACGCACAATAAGAGCCATTATATTCCACAACTGTTCAAAATTTCACTGTTACGAGCCACTACTCAAAATTTCAAGCTCCTAGTTAAGCCTCCTAGTTAATTTTTTGTGAAAAAAAGCCATTTCCGCCATATTGGATTTGTAAAAAAATGAAATAACCAATTTTGTGAAACACTTATATGTATCTGTACCAAATTTCAGGCAAATCGGTTACAAGACTCCCAAAGTGGGATTCAAAAGCACCGCCTTCAAAGTAAAAGTCTCATGCGTCCAATATGCCCAACATTGGGGGTCAACTTCCTGCGAAATACTCCTCACTAGATCGTCTTGAAAATAGTTTTCGATGCCAAATTAAGAGGTAAATAAATATTTCCTACTTAACATGAGTCTTTTAACATGTTTCCTACTTAACATGAATTTTTTGGGGAATTAATAATCTATTTATTAATAAATAAATTAATGACAAGTATCGATTGAGATATAAAAAATTCACAATTGCCAATATTGTCACCAACAAAAATAAGAAATCTGTTAACGATCTTACCCCATTCCCGATTTATCCCACATTACCACATTTTAAATTTTTATATTAATAGAGTCTATACAATTTTGATATTATCTTACTGATTACCAAAGCGTAACAATACATTCGTGCATGAATAGGATTTTCTGGGCAAATACATGTACAAGAATTTACGTACCAAAACGCAACGTCGTCCATTTTATTCTCAGAAAACAAAATAAATTTGTGTTAAGTTAGTTTCTCGAAGTTACTTCTGATAATACGTACATATAAATGAGACATTACAAATTCACCACGGTGAGAGCTTATATACCGGGGCCTGCGGCGAAGACTGGGACCTGGGTCTGCGTGGAGGACCGTTTGAATTTGAGGTTATGTTACTAGGTATTTTTGTAACGTAGTTTTTCTATCAATAATTGGTAATTCCCCGAACGCTCAAGTCTTAATATACTCGAGAACTTGTTTACGATCATCAATGATACTGCTTTCGTCATTATTAGCAGGGAACGATACTTTTGATAACCGTTCCAAGCAATAGAATTGATCGAATTTCAGACTCGTCAATGCTACGAGTTGTGTATGTAGTAATGGTGTAATGTTTTTAAGTGCTTGAACGTCATTTTGATTCAATAATAGCAATAACCCGTTCTGTTCAATTTTAATCTTTCTACCTCTTGCATTATAGAAATGTATAGTGCGACTATCGGATACTATTGAGCATTTAGGCGTTTTATTATTATTCAGATATATAGCATCATCTTTCTTTCATTTCAATGTCATGGTACAGTTTCGACATTTGTAATAACTAGTCTCTTTACCATTCGTGTTGTTCATGTACAGATACAATTCCATTTCGTTGTAGAATTGTTGGAAACTAAACTATACGCTTAATCTAACAAACACTTCAAAACAAAAGATCGCAACCGGATTTTCGAATTTATATTCGATTACCCCCACTCCTACTTTCGTTATCAGTGGCAGACGTTTTTTCAAGAATTTTATTCGTATCGAAACATGTTTATTCATGAAATGGATAACTCACTTATTTATTATCTTGCTAATTTGATGATAAGAGTTATCAATTCGTTAACGTTTCGTTACCTCAGTCAATTCATTCGACATGTTTTGTTCTTGTTTTGCAGTTGCATGCTTCGTTTCGTTTCTATCTCTCTGCAACATACACTGTCTATCTCTCCCCCACACACCTATAAATACACCGGCTCAACTCCTCTGCATTCATTCTCAGTTCAACTGCGAAGGTGTGCACATCTAATTTAATCGCACACGAGTACTCATAGCTGTTTATTAAGTCGTTATACGAACAATTCTATAAAACAATTTTATTTTTACAAGAACTTTATTCAGAAGATTTGTTTCGAGATGTTACCAATAGTATTGCTGCGTAAGAGGCTGAATGTTTGGAGCCTCATCAAATTTAGTTTATTACTGAATTTTTAATAGGAACATGATTCACGTACAAACAACTTGTAATGTTTTAGGACTTCTTACCGAAATCCATAACTCTAGATCAAAAATTTATTGGTAATTTAAAATGTTATGGTCATCATAATATTGGTCGTCCACACATTGACGTGATCATGGACCAGAAAAAATGTACTTTGTGTCAAACAGCCGATTGAGCGTCTTTTAAACCGAAACTATGTATTTGAAAATAAAATGTAAGCATTTATTATATATTGTAAATATTATACTTAGGATCCATTTACTCAAGCATCTCAAAATGCGATGGTTTCGAGGTCACTGTATTTCCCATTATAATACTAAGTTCCTATCATTAAAATTGAAATGAAACGAAACGTTAAGAATACAGAAATTTGATTGACGATATTGTAACACATACGATACTAGAAGTACATTGAATACAGTGGAGTACAGCACGGACAGGGGGTCAGTGTAGAGCTTTAAATCGAACGAGTGACTTTGGATAGAGAGAGCGCTCGGGGAATTACCAACCATTGACAAAAAAAATTACCTAGTAACATAATTACAAAACTACCTAGTAACATAACCTCAAATTCAAACGGTCCTCCACGCAGACCCAAGTGCCAGTCTGCACGGCAGGCCCCGGTACAGCCCTCGAAGGAGTCTCCAATTCCCCACCGCGCAGAGCACGGTACGGTTCAGATAAAGCCCAAGACCCCAGCCTACACTTCAAATCGGGACTTCCACAATCCGCCATATTCGTTGTGCTGCTAATCGTATTTTCAAAAATATTTCCACCGTCGTGTTAAATCTACTGACTTGTGAGCCGCCATCTTGGATATCAAACGCAAATGTTTGCGACTTTGTATGCTAGATCTCACAAATGACAGCATGATGTCATCACGGCATTTTACAACAAGTTAAGGCAAGGTCTTGGCGGGTGGGCGGGCAATCAGAACCCGGTAATTGCAACTACTTTAGTGGTCTAGATAGAACTCTCCGCTTCTCTGACAGTAGAATTACATTAATATGAGCACAATTATCCTCGTTACATTATGTGCTAGACAAATTGAAATTTTAAAGTTATTTTTATTTTATATTCCAAATAGGTAATTACATCAATCCTGTTGAGTTGTAAAACTTTCCATCAACTTTAAAAGTTAACAGCATTGCAACTTAATTTCAATGCTGACCTGTATAATTTTAATGCAGCCTGATTAAATTAAGCATGCATTTTATTTTCTAAATAGTAGTATTTCTGAAATATCGCGTATGTAATAAAAAATTCTGGAAATAATTATATTTCATTATTTAGAATACATAACCAACACGCTAACTTGTAAAGTTATTCATCCATATAAAAATTATTAAATAAAGTATCAGGTGTTTCTACACAATTACATTAAACAATCAATATTAATTTCTTTTAGTTACCTATTATTTACAAATAACATATCTCTAATTACGTTTAAAGTAAAAAATATGGGTAATTGTTTATTTCCTCCCTAATTAGTTTATTTTAAAATGTTATAAACACATATTGAAAACTATATAAGATGTAGTCATATAAAATTTTTAAAAACAAGAATTTGAAAGATAATAAAATTTCCTATTAAATTTATATCAATTATTTTTCAAAAACAAAAACAAAACCATTTCCAAAAAAAATGTGATTTTTGAAAAAATCGCAAAAAAATTGGTTATAAAATTCTCACATTTCTATAAATCCAGGGAATCCATCTCTATAAATCCAGGTTTTTCCATACATTAGTATTTTCCAAAAGAAAAATATTAAAATAGTTTAAATTTTGACAAAACCATAAATAATTAAAAACTTCTTTGCAACATAGTGTGTAGTTAAGCAACATTAGGGACGGAACAGACGGAAATGAAGATAAAAAGAAAATTTAAAAGGGAGTGTATCAGATAGGAAGACACTTATAGAATCAAAGGGAATTGTGGATGGGAAGAAAGGATTATAGCTGAATAGGAGTAAAAGAGATGAGTGTATGATTTGGAATGTAGCGGGTATAAGAAGCAAGATAGAAGATAGGGATTTTTTTAAATACATAAAAGGGTTTGATATTATAGGGATAGTAGCATTGCAAAGATAAATGGAAGGAAATTAAGGTGAAGCTATCTATTGGGTACATATGCAGAATGAAAAAAGCGAGTACAACGTATGCGAAAGGGGGAGATTGAGGACTTATTATAAAAAATGTAAAATTAGAAATTAGAGAATATGAGGTGGAAGTGGAAGAATGGGAAGGTATGCAGGGAAGGGCGATAAAAGTGGAGCTCAAAAGAGGATAAAGATGCAGAGAGCTGAAGAAAAGATAAGCAAGTTAACAAAATTAGAAAGTTTCTTAACAAAGATAGATACGGGACCTGATGAACCAAAAGCCTCTCCCACAGTGAGTCAGGTACGGGATATTCATCCTATTCCTGATACAGAACCTGGTACACGTACATCTAGTTTTATAGAATCTACTTCAACGAATGGAGCAACAAATATTAAGATTTATAAACCAGAGAGTAGTACAAGCACAGAGGATTCCACATCAAAAAACAAACAGAATGATGTTGGGCTATGGGGTGATTTAAGTAAAGATGAGATATTATACTGGATAGAAAAAGGTCCGTCAGAATATCAGCACTCAAATGGCTCATTTGAAAAATCAAAGAAGCTTCTTGCAAACCAAGACAGAAATTGCTCAAAAACCTTGTTCTATCCCAAATGGGCCACTGGTGAAAAATATTGCAGAGAATGGTTAGTTTATTCGCCAGCAACTGGTCGTGTATACTGTTTCGTGTGTAAACTCTTTTCAAATTCTTCTACACATTATCATCCGATGGATTTTCTGATTGGCGCAACACCTATTTAGTTCAAAGTCATGAAAACTCTGTAGACCATAGAATAGCTTCCGTAACATATCTTACAAGAAAACGTAACTCAATAATTGACTGCCAACTAGCAGAACAGATAAATAATAAACGGCAGTACTGGCAATTACTATGGCAGAGCGTGGTTTACGTTTCAGAAGAGATAAGGAAACATTTGGTTCTCCTCACAATGGCAATTTCCTTGGATTACTCGAACTTATAGCAAAATTTGATCCTTTTCTAGCAAGCCATATAAAATAATTGGGGAATAAATGATCAGGTGTCACATCTTATCTTTCTAAAACAATATGTGATGCATTTATCCAAATTATGGCACATAAAGTAAGAGAATCAATCTTGGATGATTTAAGAACTGCAGGGTACTTCAGTTTATCTGTAAATGCCACTCCAGACTGGTCCCATATTGATCAGCTCACTGTTATTATGAGGTATGTTTCACCAGATGATGGGCTCCCTATTGAAAGTTTTCTAACTTTCCTAGAGATGGGTAGCCACATTGCGGAAAGTATGGCTAAGATGGTGCACAACTACCTTACAAATTAGTGCAAAATAGATTTTAGTAAGTGTCGAGGCCAGTCATATGATAATGTTGCCAATATGTCGCGAATAATATTGAAGATTAACAAGTATGCTAGGTATATTCCATGTGCTGGCCATACCCTGAATCTTGTTGGTACAACAGCAGTTGACTGTTGTTTAGATGCAGTAGACTTTTTTGGAATTGTTCAAGAAATATATAATTTCTTTTTCTTCATCTACACATAGATGGGCAGTACTGTTATCATTCTTCAAAGATGATTCAAAAGTTCCAAAGTCTTTGTCAAAGACTAGATGGGAAGCACATTCAATGGCCACAAGTGCAATACTTGATAGTTATGATGGAATAATTTCTGCATTGCATCAGCTGCATATTGATACTACAGAGAAAGGCGAAACAAGAAATCAAGCCATAAACATTTTGAATAAAATGGAGGAGTTTGAATTTATGGAAATGATATATTTGTAGAATTACTTACTGGATGAATTTCACAAGACTAGTCAATCACTGCAAGACACCCAAATTAGTCTAGGTGTATGTAGGAAATTGTATGCTTCACTTTCGGATTTTGTTAAAGGTTCCAGGAATATGTTCCATCATTTTGAAGAAAAAGCAAAGAAAAAATTGCCTGATGTTGATTACAAGAAAAGCAGATATAGAAGAATGCATATCAATGATGATGAAGATGATGCTTTAGAGAACCTTGAGCCAAGAGGCAAATCAGAATCAAAACATTTATACCTGTGATGGATGCATTAGAGTCAGGTCTGGCACAGAGGGCCTCAGTATACAATGATGCTGCAAAAAAGTTTTCATTCTTAACAAAATTAGAAACTACAGAAGAAGAGATTCGTGAAGGAGTTAGTACTTTATGGCAAACATATCCTGAAGATGTGGACATGAAACTTGTAGGAGAAGTCAAGCATTTTCAACAATATGTTAGACATAGTCAAGCCTATGGTTCAGCGGAAAATGATAGTCTGACAAATCAGGATCTGTATAGGGTAATATTTATCGATCTTGTCCAATCAGAATTCCCTAATGTAGAAGCAATTTTGAAATTGTTTCTTAATATGATGGTTGCAAATAGCTTTGGAGAAAGATCTTTTTCTCAGCTGAAGAGGATAAAAATGAATTTAGAACAACAATGATAAAGATAAATTATGTTCCCTCAGTCTCATCTGCATAGGAAGTGACAAACTATGCAGTTTATCATTAGAAGATGTCATCAGTGACTTTGCTCTGGCTAAGGCACGAAAGAACAAATTTTAGTTTAATATAATTCCTTAATCCTTATAACATGTTTCAAGAGATTAAATAAGAAGCCTTTGTAAATTGTGCCTTTTAATAAAAATGATTTTAAGTTAAAGATTTATTATTCCACTATCTATATACTTCTTAATTGCATTTCAGTTTAACCCTCTAGGTATCCGAAAATTATATTTGGCACTGACTTATACTATCTGTACTTATAAAGGGCCCCATATCTCAAATAGCTTAGGGCCTTATCAAGTCTAAATCCGGTCTTGAATATGTAGGTATAAAGATGTGGGTGTGGGAGGTATACTTATGGTGTGTGTGTGTGTGTAGGTATGAAAGAAATTAGAAAGGATAAATATATGGAGGTCAAGAATATAGGTAGGATGAAACAGAAAAGAAAAAACAAAAAGAATTCCTTCTGCCAAATTTTTTAGGGATAAAGTTGGGTTTTGTTTTTAGATTTGTTTGGATTCTCCGTTCTAATTTTGTTTCATTTAAAGAATATTGTAGATGAATGAAATATTCCTAAAAATGATTATTATTGATATTATAAAGCCCATATGTAAAAAAATATCCAAAATACGCTACCACATACATTTTAAATATTCTAGAAAAGTAAATGTGTGCAGCAAAAAAGCATGTACAATCCATAAAAAATGTTCATATTAACCCCATTTGGAAAAACACTAGAACACCTTTTTGAGAATTATTAGTACAAACCCATAAAACCAATCCATATCTAATATAGAACTTGTATTCACATATGCATACATCCATTCCCATCAATATAGTAATGGTAGTTGTAACAAAGGGCATTTACCCCTAAATGCCTATATATGGTTAAACTAGTTTATTTATAATAAATAAATTAATATTTCGAAATAATTATATATCTTTAATTAAAATAAATAACTACCTATGTTTAAAATGTAATGTTTCATTATGATTTAATAGGAATTAAACCTAATTATTTATAAAAAAAATCTAATAAACCAATAAAATACTTAAAAATAATATACAAGAAATCATTTGTAACAACTATTTATTATAAAAGAACATAGTATAAATCTCAATTAAGTTACAAGTCACTTAACCCTTAAAAATCATTAAACAGATTTTACGAGCAACACCCCTTAATAAAAGTAAAGAAGCTTATTAAATAGCATGGGTAATCTTCATACCTATATATAGATACAAGTTATAGTTAAAAAGGACACTTACCCCAAAAACTTAATTCACTAATCACGCCCTACGCTCGTATACAATCGTAGCCTGCACGAATTCACATATACAGCATCCCTTAAAAAAGGGTTGTATATCCGAGGGATGCTACATCTGATTACGACTATTTAATTAATATCTAAATTTTACAAAAGCACGAAATAATTCTAAATTACCGGCGCACGAAAAATAAATAGTTCAAATCAAATTTCCGTCATTTATAATTTGAATTCTAGCGAACGAAATGAATGAATCGAAATAAAATGGTAAATAGGAAGTTTCCTTGGTAGGTATAGGAACTGTGATAGAGGGCGCTGGCTGGCAGATGCTTGTTACTTGCTACATGCATAAACAAACGAGCAGGGAAGCTGCGCTGACTTTGCGTTGCTTGCTTGCTTGCGTGTGTGCGAGAGTTACACCCCATATGAGACAGACAAGCTATCGCCAGGCGGTAGTGAGCAAAGCATCGGTGAAACAAAAAGCCTTCTAATAAGGTTACCACCTATGATATCTAAAATTAAAAAAAAATTTATTAATTTTTATTCTAAGAAATTTTATCTTACTTAGTTTTTATGTTAAACAAATTGTTAAAGACAGAACAAAAGTAAAAGACAGTCTGGCATGCCTGTTAGAAACAGTCCAAAAGTGAATCAAGAGCGGTGGCAGGTGGCGGAAAAGCGGACAGCGGAGCTGTACGCATCGTAAGAAAATACAGGAACCGAAATATTTATGGGTAGGCGATTTATATAGTAGACTAGTCAACGTAGTCAACGGTTTTTAATAAAATACATTTTTTATTAAATTACTTTAAGCAATCTCATATTAAATGTTTAAATTAAAATTAATCATTTTATACATAGGAATAATAAAGCTGAAATTTATCATTTAACCCTTCAACCGCCAAATAGATTTTTTTTGTAGATAATTGGCAACCTTATAAATCAAAACACGAAAGCTCAGGTTTGTGGCGTAGTGGAATACTACTCACATCTAAATTGCTTTTGGGTGAATCGCGTGAATGATATATTTGATATGCATTTATGTTTACTATTTGAATATCGCGCCATTTTACTGGACGGACAGTAAAAATATACAACAAAATAAACATCATCTACACTTGAAATGAACGAAAAACACAGTTCAGGACAGACAATGGAGAGCACGTATATATATATATATATATATATAATTCCCCATTCCCATGACCTACTGCCAGCTTTTCTTTACGAGCTTACTCTCTGAATGTGTTCTTTATTACATCTCTAAACTGCTTGTTAAGGTTTATAACAAACATAAAAGTCGGTGTAGTTTTTCGTCTATGGAATGTTTAAAATTTTAAAAGCACAATTTTTCTTTGTTATAAAAAAATTTAGATGGAATGGAAGATGATTAAGTATTAAATATTTTCGGACATATCACTATACAAACATTGTTTTCTAATGAGGTGGAAAATCGGATCCGATATAGCCAGTACTAAATTTAAAGGAGGGGGTTAATTCAGCTTAAACCGCATTTTAATTCATAATGCGCAACATACGGTGTAATCACATCGTACGAATCCACTACGCGCGCTAGGAATACGGGATCGATAATGGAATGTGCGCTTGCGCTGATATGAAGCAAAACAATTGCTTTGATTTTGCTAGCTTTGATAATTAATACGTGTATTAAAATAAACTAAATATTTTTAAATATACTAAGGATCTTATAATTTAAAGTAATATGAAAAATTGAGCAATAAAAAATATCCATAAGAAATTATGTTCCTGATCTTTTTTATGTTATTATCTTGATTGAACATGTAAAACACGCCTTGTAAACCTTGATTACCCTGTAAAATCTTGATTGAACATATTGCCGGCTCTCCTGTAGTTGTGAAGGATTGTGGCGGTCGTAGCTCTGGATTTTCCATGTTACGTAGCTCTTGTGTCTGACCTGACTGGTTTCTACCGCAACGATAATGAATATAGGCTTATTGCTGTTTTCCATACTTACTAAGCTACCACTATGAAGACGACGATGGCTACTTCGATCCATATATACAGGAATGAAGATTGATGTTTTTCAACCTGGTGCCAGATTGTTTTACTGATATTTTGGTCCAATGCTTCTTCCTGGGATTCAATCGATTGTAATTCATCTCCGCACTGCCTAAACGGTTCTTCCGCACTAATCTCTGCTAACTGACTACTGGTCATATTCTTACGAGACACTGATGCTGAAAAAGTATTCATGACGGGTATGTTTATACTCCTTTGTGGAAGTATTGTATATTGTAGAGTTGTAATTAGGCATTATTGATCTATTCTTCATCGACAAAACGATAAGTTTATTAACACGAATACTTACACGAATACTATTAACAGAATCTAGTTATAAAATCTGGTAAAAATCTGTCAAATAATCTAATAAACATAACTGATCCCCTTTCCCACAGAGTTTTCGTTTTTTTTAGATCTACTGATCGCGCCCTGTGTCATCTCAAGTTCGGCAGAAGTTTAATGCATTTCACTTCTGCTTATTAGAAAGCCTATAATTTACTTTATTTTTTCATTATCTCTTTCTAATTTCAAGAATGAAAAACGTCTATCTTCAAAGTTCGCAGGTTTACGTCAGGGGTCGTTCCCATTCGGGTAAAAGGACTATTTTATTTTCTCCTTGTACCTCGTTTTTGCGTCGCGTCTAGTTTACCCTTCATCTATAAAGTAACACCTGCGTCTGACTCACTACGAGCGTGCCTATTTATTCAGATAGAATGAATCTTTATATTCTCTTCTGAAATTAATCTATTTAATTTTGTAGAATTAATGAACATTATTTTATGGAATTTATTGATTTTAATAAATGCGAATTATTTAGACATCATTCCCTTTAATACGTGCGTTTTCATGAGTGTTAAGATCAATCGGTGTGTAATTGATGACTTCCTAAAAATTAAAATGAATATCATTGTCTTGAAAAAATCATCGCATCCGAGGGTCGAACCCGGAGTATTCATATTAATTTTCATCAATTACATACCAAACGGCCTCATGAAAGCACGTATCATTCATTTATAGGAGCCTCTCTATAGGACAAGAACATGAAAATTAATATAATATATATGTGGAAAAATAACAGTATAAGTGGCGACACCTGGTGGATGAAGCGAAAACCATGCTTGGATGTTGAATTAGTTAGCCATAAAAGTGCTGATTAAATAAACTAGTTATATTTTGTATACTAGTTCTACAATGGAAAACCAGATATCAAGAATATCTGTGTTCTAAAATCATCACACCGCTAGCTCAGTACGTACAGCATCTGACCGGCAATCCTGGGAAGATCCTGGGTTCGACCCCCGGATGCAGTGAGTTTTAAAGGCACAGATATTGATATAAATTTTCAAGAAGTCATCAAGTATTCCCTTTGATCATATATATTTAAAATCTCTAAAGTAGAATCCAAAGAATCGAAAACATCTAACACTTATGTCATTACAATACGCAGGTGATCATGACTGAATCTACGCCGCAGAGAATTGAAACCTGATTACGCCGCTGTCTATATGAGGAATTGTAAAATCACAATTCAGCATTTGGATAGGTTGCTCATTTGTGATTTTAAAAGTGTTTCAAATGGAGTCAAAAGAGCTTCAAGCAAACTATACAAAAAAATCTTATTCGAATGTTCAATCTTTAATAGTTTGGCAATACATTCCAAATGGTTTTTTTTTTAATTTTACACGTAGCAATGTGGCTGAACAAACGGGTAATTGAATTTCACTCTTTTGTTGGCGCGGAACTAGAACTCAATCTAATTCCTATAGAGTACCGTTAGATCGACTTGGTTTGGAGGAAAACGCACACTTCTAATGCTAACTTTATAATCTCGTTTATCGAAGCTAACCAGTCGTGCTTATATACTATATCTAAGGTTATTACAATACGTCATTTAGGTAAATGAATTGAAATATAATATTGTGTGTACGGTTTTGCACACAAAGTTCACTTACATTAAAATCCAATCTAATGTACTGTATTAATTGTAATAAAAGTATATGTTTAAAATATTGTAGTACATGACATTGAAATAAACACACCTTGCGAGCATTGCTTCTAATTATTTTAAAATAATATTTCGATTTATTGTCAAAACCTTTATTGTCATCTAATATAATAATAAATTACAATAATTCCACTAAACCTAAATAATCAACAATTTCTTAAATAAAATACCACTCTATATAATTTTACCCTTCCTCACCTCTTAATATTACCAGATCAAGTTTTCCTTTTATTTATTTCTCTCACAACTATTTCCATTATTTAAACACCCTCCCCTCTTTGTGCCATACATATATTCCACCCCTTCCATTCTCTGAACCCTTTCTTACCCCAAATCCTTACATTCACCCATCCAATCTTCCCAAGAATCCTTCCCATCCCCGTACTCCTCATCCAATACCTGCTCTTCCTGTTCTCATTGCAACATCTAAATATAGCAACAATCTTTTTTTCTTTCATACTTCTCCCATTCTCCATCTACCTTGTCATCATCCCTATTACCTTGATTTCATCAAATTTTCTGTTATATTCGCTCTCTCTCTCTCTCTTAAGCTTACATTTCTCTCTTGAATCTCTACATCTATCAACGCTCGCTCCATAACCACTTTACAATACCTCTCACTCTATTGTACGATTCTCTCATTGACCATTCGCACCTCTGATACATGTTTGTACGCTCTTTCGTTCATTGACTTCCCTCTTCTTTCCCTCTTTTTTTTCCATCTTCTTCATTATATCTATATGGACATTACGCACAATTCTTTCTTCGCCTCCCATTATTATATTTTTTTCTAACTTTACTAATCTTTTGTCACCTTTTACCCAAACTTTACACTCATTGAACTCTTGTAGTATAATATCTGTAGGTGTAATATCTGTAAATCTTTCTAAACCCAATAACCTCTTCATATATTTCACTCCCATCCTTTCAATATCCAGTCTCTCTTTCACCGCTCAAACATCAAAATGCTCCTTATACATACATCAAAATGCAACTTATCCTTTCTATTATTTCTTCCTCATTTCTTGCACACCATAACTTTAGTCTTACCATTTAGATATTCACTCGATCTATTACTTCTTACAGTTCTCCTCTCTATTCCACCATACACACAATATCATCCGCATAACTTACCGACCATATCCTTTCACCTTCACACCATCACACCACCATCATCACACCTCACGCCTGTCCTCTCTTCAACTCACGTTCCAGATCTTACATATAAATGTTAAACAAACTAGCACTGATTGCGCATTATTGCCTAACTCTCTTATTTACAATGAACCACTTAAGACACCTCCCCATCTAGTTGCGCCCCTATTTTTGTATCTTCATACAGTCCTTTAATATGAATCACGTTATAAAAACAATATTCAAAAACTGTATATACATACACACACATACACATCCTTACATATATATATATACTAGCTTACCCGTCGCGCGTTGCCGCGATTGCTACTTAAAACTTCTGATAAAAAATTAAATATTAAAGTTTTTCTTTTAATAAACTGAAATATGCAAGTGTACAAATAATAAAAGAAAA
>WYDF02000005.1:619150-629843 GCA_009867245.2 Adranes taylori
TTTGAGTTTTTCTCTTAATTCTGAATGTTTGTTATTTGTTAACATGCAGAATTAATAGTAGTTTTAACGTTATAGACTGACGAATAACGTAAAGTTTTAAACTTTAGTCATAAATAATAATTTTTATATGCTATACAAATTACCTTAACTTTATTACTTACTAAAGTTATTAACAAGTTCTAAATTTATTTGTTTTATAACTCCATGTGTAGCTATGACTCCATAGCTATGAGAGTTCAAACCACATCATGATATTATTCTATAACAAATAAAGTAAAAGCTTAAAAGTGGTAGGTATATTACAAATTGTTATCGTCAATAAATTGTTCTTGATCTCCTCAAATAGCGCATATATCTGTTTTCTGTTTTATTAAAAATATTCAACACAACAACTTGTTATGTTTGAGATACGCCTCAATACGTCACATTTCGAGCGATAAAATGCGAAGGGAGACCTAGTGATAAAGGATATTATAAATGATTTATGAAATTAATGCTAATAGAATATTTATTTTTGTCTTTTTTCATATTTATTGAAAATAAAGATGAAGTGCTATAATTCAGTAATGCATTATTCCATATCGCAAATTGAAACAATATAATTTATTAAAATTCTGTGTTTTTTATATATACAAGATTTTATATAAATACGGTGAAATGTTTTAAACTCAGATATGCATAGATATTTAAGAGAAATTAATTGTGTTAAAATAGTTCTAATGGAATATAATAGTACTGTTGTTTTTAATCCCCCGCACAGATCTTTTCTCAACTCCATCTAACTAAACGAAAAAACCAATATGTCGGCTGCAACGTCATAGACAGTTCATTTCCGGTGAAACATTTGAAAGATGTCATTTGAAAATCTAATATGGCAGACGACAGATCATTTCCGGTCTGGATTTTGACGCGAAATGTGACATTTTTAATATTTGTACTCTGGAGAATGCTTCGTATTTGAGGTTATGTAACTAGAACAAGAAAGTGTTCGTGAAACTTTCTAATCAATCAAGTGTGCGGAAGTCTGCGATATGCCAAGGAAAACTGCAAAAGAGCACTCAATACAGTTCTAAAAGATTCAAGAGTGGATTATATATGGATCAGTGAGATTTCAGCTTTTGTTTGTCTACCGTTTTTTTTTCCTGAGGGACCTTTAGTTGATATTTGAGATTTCATTGTTGATCTGTTAGAACTTGAAATTTCAAGTGGAATTTCCTACAGTCTCTATAATTTACTTTCAATGAGGATGCATTAATTTGTTGGCAATTTAAAACATATAGTATGTTCCATTCAGCTGTGATTGCAGGATCTCTCAGTAAGGATATAGTCTGAATATTTGGTCATGTTAATTATATCCCTAGGAACCCGGTGCCTTTTTGATGTTACGACTCGTATTAAATATTCTAGAAATATTCTAGCTGAATCCTGAAATGAATTAGATTAGCAACAACTGAGTAATTTTTCTATTCGATTGGATTTGGTATTTTGCAATTGGCTACGTAACTAATGTAAATAAAGGTGAAATAACTAGTTATCTGAATATGCACCCAAACCATTCACCATTTTTTGTAAATTCACCATGTATTAATATAATTCTTAAAATTTTAATGCTAAAATTCAGAAGGTTCCTTTCTCTTCATTGGGACGTTAATCAATACTCAACCCTTTCCTGTTTTTCTTGAGTATTGAGTTGATTCCGATAGACCAATAAATCTCCTATTAAAAGAGGTGTGTTGATGATCACATTGACTGCCACAAGACCCTTCTTATAAATCTGTTCCCGGAGGCTTATTTAATTTCAACATGGTAAATGTTCCAAGCAGAAAATGAAGTGATAGCTCCAAAATCAAACAGAGTGAAGTATCCTGATCCTTAAATATAACCCTACGAGTTGTGTCGTAGTCGGTGTCTGGAGTAAGAATTGGTTTCTGAGAGTCACATACTAGTTATCTGATACAAGTAATTATATTCGCCGTAGAACACATACTTATATGTCGACTTATCTCAACTTCATTTAAATTAGCTTGTTGTTTGTACTAGTGAATCAATTTTACTTTCATCCGACCTAAAATGGGTTTACTTAACCAAAACAAAAACGTTCTGTGTTCTTCCCGATGAGAAAATACCGCAACGAACATGCTCTTGCATGACTTTCCCTCACATTTACCATATGCAAAATGATCAACGTGACTCAACGATCAGATCTTCTCTGTGTCCCATATTGTCACCAACTTGCCTTTTACTTAACACTTCCTCAAAATCTGACATAAATATTGAACATTTACTTAATGGTTCCGATTACTTAGTTCAAACCATTCTAACATATAGTTTCCAACTCTTGCTGTTTCTTTCCCTTATACAACCCCCTTTCAGTTTTAATAAATTTTTCAAATGTAGTTACTTCACCCATCTTCCTCCTATTCGCACTATATAGTCAAAGGCAGATCTGAAAAGAAAGTATACAATTTTCTCCCCTTGCTGTATTAAATAATCAACCAAAGCTATATTAAATGTATTTATCAAGTTACTTTTAGTCCTCTATACCACCTCACATAAACGTTTCATTTCCTCAAACCTTTTCTTTTCCTACTTTTCATTTAGCCTCAGCAAAAATGTTTCTTGAATGGGATAAAGAAGGATTTGTGCCTGGAAAATGCATGGAAGGATCCCCTTACATTCTATTTTAACGAATGATAGAGCTATTGAATTAGTAGAATATAAACAGCAACACTTTTAGCGGTTGAACTACCGCACCCCTAGTGGCATAACCTCCCATATAATCCCCCAGAAGTTTCCGGAATATTATTATGACTTGATAAACTATATATACATATATTTAATGCGTGCGCCAATATATACCCAGCGAAGTTTTTTTTAATAGAAAAACATTAAGCGCAAAAAAATTTTTTTTATGAAAACTATTTATTAAAACATGTACAATTATTTATGAAAAACAATATCGAGTACACGACCGCCACGACAAGCCAGATAATGACTACTCTTTTTTGAGCGTGTAACATTACTTTGCGCAATATTTCAGCTGGAATTTGCGCACTTTCTTCACGAATAATTGCCTTTAAGTCTTCGAACGTTTGTGGGCGATTGATATAGGCTTTACTTTTCAAGTATCCCCACAAGAAAAATCTGGGGAATGAGGCGGCCACTCAATAACTCCATTTATTGAGATCAGCCTGGTAGGGAAAATGTCTCTAAGAAAAGCGACCGTTTCACATGCTGTGTGGCACGTAACACCATCCTGCTGGAACCAGAACCAGATGCCAAGTTCTTCTAACTGTGATTGGAAAAAGTCACGTATCATTGTTCGATACCGTTCGCCATTAACAGTAACTACATTGCCCCTGTCATCTTCAAAAAAGAAGGGTCCAAAGAAGGGTGATTCGTTCGGAGCATATTGCGCACCAAACAACGACTTTTTGATCAAACTGCATGTTCTCTTTAATAAGACGAGGGTTTCCTGTTCCCCAGAACCGATTATTTTGCTTGTTAACTCGAGCAGAAAGGCAAAAACTTGCTTCGTCGCTTATTATCAAACTTTGCCAAAAATTGGGTCCACCAAGTTTGTAACGATTTGTGCATATTGCAAAAGTCTTGGAACATCAATTGGCCGTAGTTTGAATTTTGTATGGATACATATGCAAGTCTAAGTGCAAAATTCTTCTTAAAGTCCGCTCAGACAACCCTAATTGCTCCGCACGTCTTCTTGTAGAAGGTTTTGGTTCTGCCTGAACATCAGAACAAGCTCAATATTTTCGTTTGAACGACTAGAATGAGGTCTTCCAGTATGCTTTACATCACGTATTGCACCAGTTTATAAACATGTATTTCCTAAACGTCGAATTGTTTCTCCGTGTGGAGCTTTCCGATCGGTATACGCTCTCCTACAAGCGCTTTGAGTTAAAATTATCGATGAAAAGTTTTGAAAATACAATTTCACAATTTCTCCTTCACTTTTGACAGTAGTTAAGGAAATAACAAAATTATAACAATATTCCATGGCTGGGTATATTTTATATTCCTAGGCAAATGAAGGCGCTCTGTGTTTACGAAACAAGATAACAAAGAAAAAAGACAAAGAAAGTTACTATGTGAACAAGATGTACAGCGTTGAACTATGTTATACACCATGTTTGCATATTTTGTCATACCAAAGTATTTAATATTATTATTATTATTATTTAAGTCGAATAAGTGATTATTTAAACATTTATATTGCAAATTGTCGCTGTAGTATCAAATAGTTGGTATCCTTCAGAAGCAACTTCCTATATCATTTGGACCTGTGTGTAGAACACAGTACAAAATGACGTCACCGCTTAAATTATGGTTTCAGCATGAAAAATCTTCTGATTTCTGCTCAATGTGTCATTATTTTCAGTAGACATCTTCTTTTATCACACTAATGGTATTTACAATTCAATTAACAAATTTAAAGTGATAGCACAACTTATTTTCATGGCGCACTTAGGAGCGTCTACACACACTGAGACTCATATAGAAACGTAACTGACAATGATACTAATCATAAATTCGCATACTTTAGAACACTGAAGATATCTAATTATATATTAACTGAAGATATATAATTATATATATATATATATATATATTGATTTAATTATATATTAACTGCTGTATAAATTTAGAGTTTGCTTTGATTTGTCGCAGTATCTAAATAAACCATTTGTATTAAAACTAGTCCAATCTGTGTAGATTTTATAGTCATGCATTGGTAATTCATGTACGTCATAAAGCCTAATTATTAACAACTAAGATGTGGATCTTGTAAACCTTGATAGATGTACCTATGAATGCTGAATTAAATTTAACGCAAACAAATAGTTTATTGTACCTTTAGCTGTGTAAAACCACTTTCTAATTTAACCATTTATAAAATTCGAAATAGACCAGCCTAGATATAAATAAATGGAGACTATAAATGTCTTTGTATGAAATGATCTCTATTAGTAAATTACGAGGGAATGTATGAAGATAGTATATGAAGTCAAATAAATGGAATTAAATACATTTAGTTGTTTACTTTAACCAAAGTGGAATAATCGCAAACAATCATGAAACAGAGGACAAAACATGAAACAGAAAATGTCTTGATGAATTAAGACAACTTTACTTCTAGCAAGAATTGCGTCTTGATAAAGAATTAAGTCCTCATAAACTTTATTTACGACAGTATAAGACACGCACTTCCATTTAAAAGTATGTAACAAAGAAATTATTCATGTTTGAAAATTAAAACGTAACTATGTTCTACCTTCTTCCTTTAATAATCAAAAAATAAACATTTATAGGCAACCAATTATTGCTACTTCTTCGTTTAACGACTCATATCCATCGCCAACTATGTGTTCAGAGTTCCAGTGTTTACAGGCGTCCTTAAGTGCGACCTGGATTTAGTACAGTTATCTTATAAATTCATTAATTTAATAGTAAATAACATTATTGTAATATAAAGTAACATCTGTTGAAAAGAATGAAATATAAATTGAGCTTATGATTTTTTGTATTGAAAGCATTAAACCGTGACGTGATTTACTAAGGTGTTCTACACCCACGACAAAATGCTATAGTGCGTTGCTTCTGAAGGGTACTATTTAATACTTATATACAGCGATAATTTTCAATGTAAATTTCTAAATAATTACTAATGTCAATTAAATAATAATAATTAAATAATTATTTTAGTATAAAAAGATAAAGGTTGGATAAAGGTTGACAGAAGGGGAAATAGAATACAACTTTGTCGTACTTGTGCACTTTGTTACCGATAAAGTTCTGCAATAATTCGCAGGTTGCCAGCAGTTATACATGAGGCTCTTAAAATTTTTGTCACTTTCTGATGTGGCAAAAACCGCTTTCCGATAGTCAACGAAGCAGGCGTATACATCGGCATTCATAGTTCTGTATCTCTGTGTAAGAATGCCTCGCAAGTTCCCAAGGCTTTTCTAAAGCCAAACTGATTTGGATCGATTTGATGCTTGCACTTTTTATATATTCGAGTGCATATAATCTGCAGGAATCACAATTTGTAGAATCCTAGTCATCAGAATTTGTGGTTTCAATTTTTTTCGGTAGAGTAACGAAGACGGCGGTGAGCCACTCTGAAAGTATTTTACCGACTCTATAAATGGTATTAACTGTTGCTCTTAAGATTTTAAGTCAATTATCTCTCCATCTACTATCAATTTAAAAGTCTCCGCATGCATCCTATCTGAACCGACGGCTTTGCCTTTCTTTTGTAATTTGATGGCCCGCACAACTTCCTCCGTTGAGATGTAGAGACTTGCTTCATTGTGATCTCAGTGAGACTTGCTTCATTGTGAAGCATTCTAAATTCTAATGGCACACAGTAACATTCCACGTCTTATTGATATAGTGACTTTCTCTTCTTATCCTCTGTTACTCATGTTTTCCCATTCAACAAATATATTTAGTTTAGAGTTGTAGGGAATTGATTTAAAAGAATTACAATTAGTGCGTATGTATGGAGGAAGACGAATTAAGTGAGTATCTATATCAGAAAAATAAGTGAAGTGTAAACTATGTGAACTGATTCTACTGTAGAGATTTTAAATATTTTAAATAAAGGGAATAATCTCTAAAAGATAGGAATTAATTAAAATCAACAAATTTCATAAAATAATGTAGCAATATATCAATATAATTTCATTTAAGCATACAAGTTAATTAAATTACATCTCAGAATAAAAATATCTATCGCAAAATTAGACATGTGAAATGATTCGGAACCCAAGTGTACTTTGTAGATAGTCAAGGGGAAAAACTCACCGCTTCGAAAGGAAGCTAGAAATAAAAAAGGGGAAAAGAGAAGTTATTTTGCGCGAATAAGTTTTGATGTTCATATGTTAGAGAGAGAAAATAAAAAAATAATTTGACTGAGGTTTTTTACTAAGCAGGAATCAGATGCACCGAAGTTCTGTGGGAAGGTAGTACGGAAGATGGCGCGGCGGTCGACAAAAAAATATAGAAGACGAAATCCAGTGGAAAAACTCAATTTCGTTAGATTTTAATTAGTTCAGTCACAAGTTTATTTCTAAATTCGCTTATTCTGCTCGGTCATTTTTTGTGAGAAATAAGGCACATTTTTATAAGCTTTTGATCAGTTCATAATTAGTTCACTTGTTCACTTTAATTATCTTTGTTATCGTGAAAATTATAGCAGACGTACAAATTTGAGCTGTCAATTTATTTTAAATCATGAATCTTATTTAAACTTCGTAAGGTAGTATTTACTAACGCACTATTAAATAGAGTTGATGTTTATTTTAATTCTTTGATTTTGGTGTTGGATGTTGTCAAACACAAAACATTTTATTGTCAATAGGTTAATTTAAAATCTTGAATCTTTAGTTTTATTTGATTTGTGTTTAATTAATTCATGGGTTGTATTCGTTTTATTAAAGTTGAATCTTTGGGTTTAATCAAGGAACGTTTCATAACTTATTGTTTAGTTATCAATTTTTTTAGTGTATGGCTTGAGTAACCCCCCTCCCCAACCATTTTGTTAATTTTAAAGTACGCCCCAAAATAAAACTTGATTAAAGACTCTACCATCCCTCGTAAAATTGGATGGGTTTTAACTGGAAGAATTTATTTGTCCACTTAGGGCTCACACAATTCCATGTCATAAAAATCAACGTGTCATGGTGGAGGCGTCTGGTCTTTGATTTTATAGCATAATTCTTTGAAATTTATAAACGTGAAATTTATTAGAATGGTTTGAAGTAAATAATTGGATCCGTTAAGTGAATGTTTGTCAAATGTTGAGAAATGTTAAAACTAATTACCTCTCAATATACCAGCACATCCAACAGATCAAACAGCATTTGTGGCGAAAGTGGTCGAAAGATTACATAACACAACTATAACAGCGTCAAAAATGGAAGCAAAGACATCCTCATAAGACTCCTAGCACTATAGAAAAATTAGAAAGCCGCAAGGAATCACTAAAATCATTGCTAGAGAATTTCAAAAATGCAGGAAAACCATTTCGCAAATCTGGTCAAGAACTAACTTGAAAATGAAGATACAACAGGATAATGCTCGTCGTCGCGCTATAGTTGTTCGTACTGCAGTTATGAATCCTAGACATAAGGACGGATAGAATATTATCTTAACCTGTCAACCTCCTAACAGTCCCAATTTTAATATAGTGAACTTACGTTTCTTCAATTCTGTACAATCTCTTCAATATCTGAAAACTCCAAAATAGATCGACGATCTTATTGCTGTTGTCCAACGTTCTTGGGAAGATCGAGCTGTCGTGAAAGTAGAAACTATTTTTATATCGTTTCGAAAGTTCTATGTTAGTTTGTTATGGGCTGAACAGCTTAAAAAAAGGCAAATGAGTAAAACGGTAATATAATTAAACGACAATTAATTAAATCTACAAGGTCTATTATGTCCGACTTTCCATTTTCATCTCTTCACGCAAAACAGTGGTCGTTTTAATTGAGGGGGGGGGGGGCATTATATATTACATGCACATATATTCTGATTACGGCTTTTCGCATAAAAAAGACATTATTGTTGAGAATGTCACCATTTATATGTCAAATGTTGAGAAGTGTTAGGGTACAGGCTGTTATCGCTATGGGGTACGAGAAGGTCTGGCCTTTTGAGTTATGCTGATGATTTCTTATGTATGACAAGTATGACTGAAGGGAATATAAATAGAGTGAAGAGATAAATGGTCTGAAAAAGAATTTAAGTGAATGATAGAAAAATGGAAGTGACAGTATGTAAGAATGGGAATGGTGGAAGAGACAGCCAAAAAGAAAATTTTTAATTTGGATGAAATAGGAAAATAGAAAGATTATAATGAATACACATTTTTATTTTCTATAAATAGAATATTTATTTATATTAAATACTACAGAATAATTAATAATAAATTACTTAGAAAAATTAAAAATAAAATCACAATTACAGATACACATTAACATCGTCATAAAAAATCGTAGCGGCCTATAAAACATTTTAAATAATATTAACATATGTATTCAAAATTATCATTATTTCAAATTTTAATTTCATTAAATATGCAGCCACTAAAAAATAAATTGATTGTTACATTCCTGAATTTAGTTTTGTTCTATTTACAACTACACTTCACAATAATCAAAATTTTGACTAGAATTGAATGAATTATTACACAAATTTATTAAAAAATAAAAAAATTAATAAAGATTGAAAGGTAGGTATGCTGCATTTTCAATGATTAAAGTGAAATAATAAATTCAGAGCTGAACTTTAAACGATTGAGTATAATAGATATATATTTAAATAAATAAAATAAAATTTTGGTCCCATAACAAAAGTATGAAAATCTCAACAAAGTATATAACAGTATAAAGTATTCAATGAAACATAATAAACAAAAAAAATCGAAAATACAATGTTTACAACCAAAAATTTTAAAAACTGGAATACACAAATTTCTGAAGCATTGGCTTGCGCAAAGTATTTATACTTTTGTAAGATAATTTTACAGAATAAAGAACGCACACATACGAACAATAGACGCAATAAACTATTAACCAACAACAGAGTACAAAATTTTCATATTAACATTTCGAAGCTTTGCGTATTCCAACTGTAGAATTTTATTGTAAATGGTATAGATTTAAAAAAGACTAAACAAGATTGAATAAATTTTTTAATTGCATCGTAAACTGTTATAACCATAATATGGTTATAACAGTTTACATAAAATGAATGGTAAATGTATGATTACCATTCATTTTTTCAAGCAAAACTGTCAGTATTATTTTGATTAAAATAAAACATACGTAAAGACTGGCGGGCCGCGAGGTACAATTTGGTGGCCCGATACAACCTAAAACTGATATACACCAAAAATAATAATTGTTGTACTATTCAAGTATTAAACATTACTTCGACCATTTGCTTTGTATATACGATCGTAAAATTTTACTCGGACGCCGGCAATACATAAGTCTTTGAACAAGTTCGGAAAAAGAGTAGTTAATCAACTAGCAGCACAGACCAATTTCATTGTATGCATATCATTATTTTCAAGAATTAAGTGTCGTTCGTATTATTTCTATTACCCCGAATTTCAAATATTTACTCTTAAGGCAAAAATACGCATAGTTAAGAAATATTCCGGACATTTTTCTCCCATTTCACAAGCATGTATTTATGAAGCACAATTGTTTTAGTGAATAAAACTTATAAAACGACAAACAGGTCAAGATTATCCAATGCGAATCTTTCCACGGTAATAAGTAGTGTTGTGATCACTCGAGCGAAAAGTACTCGAGTACTCGATTATCAAAATAATCGGTATCACTCGAATGTTCTTTTAGTTATTCAAGTAATCATAGAAACGTACTTATTCGACAACAGAAGCTCTGCGAAAATCGTCGCTTGATACTTGTACGATACTAACTGAATCTAATACACAGAGTAGAGTCAGCCAAACAAAGCTCATAAGTACATATGCAAACATCCAATAGAATGCGTTTTTTTAATGCGATATCCATATGTGATTACACTGTACAACAAATTTTAAATTTCAAAAAAATTCATGAAAACCAATATCTTTTTTATACTAATTCGACTGTGCTGATTTCAAATCTGAAGTCAGTTTATGTCCATCACCCACCACTTT
>WYDF02000005.1:629943-641142 GCA_009867245.2 Adranes taylori
AATTCAATGGCATGGCATAAAAAAATATTTGGCAACAATGTTTTAATTTCTGAAAAATGATACTCTTTAATGCATATCGGCTTGGGAGTGAACTCGACATATGTTGGGAGAGAATTCGACCCGTGAAAAAACTACCTGCTCACGACGGGAGTGAATTCTAACCTGCCCAAAAAAATTTGGAGTTGTAAGAATAAGTCAAACAGAAACCCGTAATCGTCACTCGACGGAAAATAAACTCCGCAAAAAAAAACAGCCAACTATAATTATTTTAATGGAAAACAATAAAAGTATTATAAATATCATTCATCTGAATGTAAAAGTCATTCATAAATAGAAAACAAGAATGAGAAATTTCCCACTATTATAAGCAAATACTTAGAACAAAAGTGAGCCTACAACGTAAAAGACATCATGACATGTCTATGCATTATTCATAAATGAATTAAAAATTTCTATTATATTACTAACAGATAACTCACCAAATAATAATAGAATATGAACCGAGCAAATTAATTTAAAATATTTGGTTTCAAACATTTTTTCACTAGTTCTTGATTTTCCAAACTTCTAGTTAAAAACACTTCTTAAAAATATTTATTTAGAAATAAAAATTTTATATATAGCAACATATTGTAATTAACTTCCAAAATTCCATTTTTCTTTGTATTTAATTACGTTAGAAGAGTTTTTAACGCGAAATATTTTAACTCAACTATCATTTTTGATTTACGAAAAAAATTAAATGAAGAATGCTGATAATGCATGTTAAACTTTTTTTGAAGCGCGATTTTCCTGCTATTTCTGCTGATTTTTATTATTATTATTTTTTGTCTTCGTCTTTTTCTTCTTTGGTTCACATGCCAACGTGTTAACGGCCAACCGTTATTATGTCGACTACTTATTTATTTCTTTGGCATTCTTGATACTTTAGAATTAATATTTACCTGAGAAAATACGTCTAGACTAATAGATAGATACCTTTATTGGCATACTCAATTAAACTCAACTCAAATACAACTAAGATAACAATTTAAAATATTTATCATCATTATAAGTCCTTTACATAGTCCTTAAATAGTCCTTTATAAAATTAAAAAATTAAAGGAATAAAACACAAATGAAAACAATTCTAGCAAACAAATAAAATAAAACAAAAAAAAATCAGAAAATAGTCCTTCTACTTTACCAGATCTTCCCACCTATTCATATTCCTCCACCCAACCGCCCCTTATAAATCCCCCCCCCCGCGCCACCACCTCCTCTATACCTACCCTACTTTCTGATCTACTCACCTTTACCTCAACCCATCTCCCTCTTACCTCAACCGACTATCACTATGTTCCTTTCTTATCCCTTACCACATTCATCATTCTTTCCATTATTACCTCTTGCCCAAAGCATATCCTCCAATTCTCTCCAATCATTCTCTCTACTTAATTCCATCGCAGCCCCCCACATTTTCTCATCCCATACATCCACGTTTCTTCATTCCACACACTCTACATCTTTTCCCTCTTTCATTCATCGACTACCTATTACCCCGCTCTTCACTTCCACACCTAAATCTCTTGCTTTTATCTTCCATGCTTAATCCATACTCTAAATAACTATCATCCTTTCTTCCCCCTTATTCATTCATACTTTCAATTAAACTTGTTCACTCTAAAACGTACAAACCTCTTTTGCCTCGCCACATGCTTTTCTTAACATAGAGGGGGCTTTAGACAACATCTCGTATGAAACCATAGAGGCAGCAGTACGCAATAAAGGTTTTCCAGAACCGGCAATTGCGTGGATCAACACAATGCTGCAAGACTAGAAGGCAGGTGCAGCGTGGGTCAAGAGACCAGGGGATGCCCCTAAGGGGGAGTTCTGTCACCGCTGTCCTGGTTCATTGTAGTTGACGACCTAATGCACACCTTAACAAAGGCTGGTCATCAGGTACAAGGGTATGCGGATGACCTAGTGTCAGGCAGCAGTCCTAAAGTTGAAACAACTGAGACTGTTTTAAACGACAAGAAGGGGCATGCTACAAATAATCTTTTAAGTCGACGCGGATGGGGTGATGATCCTGTGCCGTACGTAATAATAATAATGGTGTTTTCTTGCCAAAAATTAAATCCTTGATTCAAAATGTTTTATCGACTAAAATAGAGACTTGAACACAATATTTGAAAAACTATTAATTCCAGTTGAAATCTGAGGAATTCATAATTCTTGGTCTGCTCGTCTCGAATTAGAAATTGCGTCAATATATGTGTCTACAAGTATTTCTTCTTTTAACAAGAAGGTAAGTTTTAGTAGTGGTATAGTAAATATATGGTGTTAGTAGTGGAATATTTCTTTAAAAGTGCGCTTTCAAGATTGAACGAATAATAACATACGTTACACCACGTTATATAGGCTATTACACACTAGTCACATCCTTGTGCTGTATGTGTGTGGGATAAACAAGAAACAGTCTCTACGGCGATTTACAAAACTCATGTATGTCCCTCTTTTACATAAAATCCGGATTTTATATAGTGTCCCCCTACTAACTTCCCAATTGTATTCAGTGATTTGTCCAAACAATTGAGTTGTAAATATTTAACATATTTTCAAACGCATACGTAATTGAATATGATATGTATTTTTCCTTGGTTGGCGAATATTGATTATGATTGGAGATCATTAAAGTCAATTAATTTTATACCCAATTATATTTCCAGTATATATTTAGATGTATAAACTATAATGAGAGGCTAGCTCATGTACTAAGTAGTAAACGCTAGGAATCAGAGGCCCACCAACAAATATTTGGCAAACGGGCAGGAACGGAATAAGCCCTTTAGAGGCCTAAGTACTTTGATGTCCTTGTTGTGTAGTAGATAAAGTTGTTCATAATCAATTTTGTAGTAATAGAATATAGGGTGCCAAAAGTTGCATATACATTTGTATTAATTATTTTAATTAAATATATGATATATCGATATTATAAGTTTTGTTTTAAATCAATTGAGAAATTGGACTATTGCACACTACAGAGTAAACAGTTAGCAAAATAAATTATTAAAAAATATTAAACATTTGTAACTAGGCTAGTAACGAAATAAACCAACGAATTTCATAATATAAATGTTATAATGTGATGAGTAAAATACAGTTTAATATACACTTTTGTTATGATTAAATTATGTAATTTAAAAACATTATACATATATTTAACATGTAATGATGAAGCATTGTTTTCTTTTTGCATTTAAGCGATAAGATAATGCAATCTAAACTTGGCTTTTCATCATACAACATATCTTTTGACTAGGTCCTTAATTAAATTCCCAAAAACTTATACCTAGTTCATTAAATCATTATTTCTTTTGGTATTAAATTTTCGCCCAGTTCAAAAGTTTGTAATTTTAATTTAATAATGCAGTTTTAAATGATTTTTTTATAAAACTTTCCTGCTTTCTCTTTCAACCCCAATTACATTCACTTGTTAAACAATAAGTAAACCCCAGCTTTAGTACAACACATATATGTGTAATTCGAAATATAAATATAATAAACCACAAAAAATTTTATCCACCGAAAAGTTTTCTCCTGCTTTTTTAAACTAGCAAAGTTTTTGCTCAGATCCTCAAAGCTGATCTTATATAACAAATTTTCTTAAATTTTGCTGTAACATAGCACGTTACTTTGAATAAACTAATAACTTTAAATAAATAAATTGTAACACCACGGCACTGGTAAGAATCCAGTTTATAATAAAATGTAAATATAACTAAATTGTATGAAGACGATTACGTCCAACAGTAAATAAAGACAGAGTAATTAATAATTGAAGAGAGATAGATTTAGTTATTGTTCGCTGTTGATTTACTATTATGTTATGTAAACGCATATAGCGTTAGTAGATAAGACTTGAGGTTTTGAGTATTATACGGTTTGGCTCGTAGCTTGTGTGGAAACTTCTGCTGCTTCACTGATTTGTATGATGGATCGTACCACGTAACTATTGATTGTGTGAGTGGCTCCATAGAGGCCGTATAACAAAGAGAAAGATTCTGTGGAGGCTCACGTCTATATATATATATATCGCTGTGTTGTAAGAATATTGTAGTTCCTTGTGAACTCGAAGACAGGCCGTCCAGCAGCAGCAGCCAGCAGACCCGAGATGTAAGCAGTAGCGATAGCCGGCCACCATCTCCAGATGAGTAAGCGTTTGGTAAGCTTTTTCATATATCGCTATACTGTTCTATTGCATGTGTTTATAATGACTTTGTTTTCTCCTTCTACCTTACCTACTTCCTATACTGCTAGAGTGTATGCCTCCATCCTTTACTTAATAAGGTTGGTCTCAGTCACTCGACCATTAGTAAGACTGACCTGTTCGGAGCGGTGTTACGTAGGTCTTAGCAACATTCTTGTCATACCACTCGCTAGAGTGTATGATACTTGTGTACGGGTTGGTCTCAGTCACTTGACCACAGTAACATTGACCTATTCGATGCGGTCATAGTAATTCCTAATTTTCCTGTCCTTGTTGTTTGTCAATTTATTGTGGTAAAGTAAACCACCCGCCTTGCCGTTGTATGATAACCTCCTCGTTCTTATATGCTCGCCGCATAATTATTGTTTCATTATAATATTTGCTTACCGCTATTAATGTGCTACTGTTCATTTTTGACATTTAATTAGTTGATATTTATTTCTTTGTTTGTATTTTGAAAGACGAATAAACTGTTTTGTAAAAACATTAATGCTGTTTCACTCATTAGTGAGTAAGTTTATTTCAGCTGCAAGCAAGAATTAGAACACCTGGGCAACTTAGAAGATTCGAAGCTGCCTGTGTCCTCAGTAAGCGACTGTAAGAGGACCGGAGGTACACCAACATCAGTTCCAGCGTGCGGTCTCACGTTAAACTGACCTGGCGTCCGAGACACGTTTTCCGGTGGATAGAATGATTCTGTAGAATTAAGATATATGTTTACGACATTTGTGACTCCCCTAGGACTATCGCCAGGACTCCCCAATAGCAGCATTGCGAGTGGGAGTCTGTCACGTCACAGTTGTTTTCTTTTATTTCGAAATTTTTGTTTTTTATCATGGTCATTGTTTCTTCTATTGTTTAATTTGGATGATCATTGTTGATGAGATGCTAATTTTGCTTAATGGTTAATTCAGCCTTGCAAGCGAGGCACCATCTCAACTGCGTACCTATTTAAATCCGCCATTGTAACTGTCTGTTTGTAATGGATTCTATTTTATTGTGTTCTTTCTATAGCTTAAACGAACAATATGATTTACTTCAGATTTGGTCCGTACGGATTATACCATATCAATTGAAAATGTTTAGTTTTCAGGTCAATGGATTCTTTCAAAACTCATAATTTTCTGAATATTCATATGTATAACCACTGACGTAATAAGCTTCCTTGAGCCCCTCTTCTGTATAGTTAGTTTTCTTTCTAAGATCCATCTTTTAAATAGATTTCCTATTATCACCATAGGAAATTTAGACGGATATTGAAATTATATATAATGTCTAAAAACATTTGTTACACCCCTGTGCGTGTGAACGCGAACTGTACTAATTGTATGTATACCTTATATTTTCATCATTTCTCATTGTCATGTCTTCTTCAAATCGAAAGCTATGCTTAAAAGTGAATTTGTAGCGTCGTTTTTCTACCTGCTTTATCCCACAAAATATTTTTTTTTGTTTGTTGTTATTCGTTTCTCTTTGTGAAATATCTGCTTAATATTCTAACGTTTCTAAATTCATCTCGAGAGGCATGTACTCCAATGTTTCTCATTTCGTGAGGGATCTTGATATTTAAATCACTACTAGCTATTACAACTTAAAAGTTTATAAAAACGCCTTCTTACATGAGGTGGTTTATTTAAAATATGGTCACATCCCGCAAATGGGGGGGGGATTTAAACTGGCTGGGGATTTAAACTCGGGAAATAAGATAAAGATTCAATTTAAGTTAAACAAGTTTAATGGAATATTTAGTTGATTTGACAATACATTATTTTAATTGTGTTTAAAGGGTAAAATGTATAGCGACAATTTATTCAAACATAATTCATTATATTTACAGTTTTTTAACAACTCTTCGACTTAATGATTAATAACTAAATCTGAACATAAAATAAGTGAGTAATCTAATCTATTAAATTTATATCTTTCAATCAACCCTTGCACAGTTATTGAAACATAATTAATAAAAAAGGTCTTACATGCTCGTGCCTATGCCTCTCGCCATACCACCAAAGAAATATAGCAAGAATAAGTCGAGAACTAAATTACCTTACTTCTAACTTTGAACAGAGAGCACTAGAACTAAAACTGTTCCTTATATTGATTCACTCAGAAATGTTTTTTAGCTGTCCCCCAACCAGAAACTGTAGCCATTGACCTTGACATTAGCTTGACTTTACTGATGGAATGCAACTATCATAATTTCCGTTTCAGCTAGCGCGTATATCTTACTTACATCATGATATATTTTTCTCGTATATAATTTGAGTGTTTAAAAATATGAATTAAAAATAGAGTTGCCAACTAGTTACGTTGGATGTATAATTTAATTTAATTTTATAATTCTATAATTGGCATAAGTATCTCTCAAAGGTTGCCAGCTAATTTTTCTAGATTTATATTTAATTCAACCCGTTTATTTTCGCTACGTTGCAATATAACACCCAACATTACTGATTAAGTACAAATACAATTCTCCAAAATATTTGAGCGCTAAATTTCTTAAAATATTTTCTTTTAATACATCTGATGTTACTAATTACATCTTATATTTCCTATCCTCTAAGGGCGTTTTATGGTAAAAGTTACAGAGGAGCTGGACAGAGGAGGTATGTAGTAACTTTGTTGCTGAGATAACTTATATTTTGAAGTTACATGGCTGAGCAGAAAATATTTGTACACAATTAGTATAATTAATGCACTAATAACATGTCTACTAAATTTTTTATGTATATTTGTTTTTTTCATGTTCATTTTATAAATAAACATGAAAAATTTAGTAGACATATTATTAGTCCTTTAATTATACAAATGGTGTACAACTATTTTCTGCTCAGCCATGTAATTTCAAAATATAAGTTTATCTCAGCAACAAAGTTAATACATAAATTTTGGATTGCCTGCCTCTAATGTAGCCTCCATGTGTAGTCTATTTTATAACAGTGCACGCAACCTTGAAGTATGGTGTGTTTTCATCGCAAATAATAAAATCTATATCAAGCTGAACGTACGTTAGCAGCTAGCCTCCGATTCTAATGGTCTGTAGTATCTGTTTTATCCAGCGATCGAACCACAGCAGTTACATGAAGAAAGCGTGTCCGAGTGGGTGCATTTATGTAGCCTACTCTTCTGTTGTAATACAACACTTTAGACAACTTTAGAAATGTTTAGTACTATATTTGTGTTCTAACACTACGTGAAATGTCCCTTTTCAATCATAATAGTATTTAGCCTCCCCTAAAAAAAAATTTCACGAGCCGACACTGCTAAATAGTTTGTGCATCGAAGCACATCAAAATATACTGGCATTGCCAGCCGACTCTGAGGAACAATTAAAGATGAAATGAACTGTCTTTATTGCCGTCAAAATTTTATAGTTAATAGTACCTCTGTTTTCATCCCGTTCTACTATCTCCTTCGGCTAGGATGTTCCTTCGTCGTGGATTTTCCAGGACAATGCCGGATTAAGACCCGGTGTCCCGTATTAATAAATGTCCCGACACTAAAATGGTTCCTTGATTCCAGGTGCACTGTTCACCTTTCTGCCTTGCCGGATGAAGCGAAACCCATGCTTTGATGCTAATTTAGTGCTGTAAAGAGTTACATATTGTAGACTAGTTATACAATACATATTAAGAGTGTCAGGTACTGAATTCATCACCCCACTAGCTCAGTAGGAAGAGCATCTGACCGGCAATCAGAAGATCCCGAGTATAGCGACAATTTATTCAAAAATAACTCATTCCATTAACAGGAAGATGCCCACCAGAGATGATAATATCGCAAGCTTTTTCTGGAATCCATAAATTTTTTTCAAGTTATTACCGAACCTACTAGAACGACTTCTGGTAAAACATCGCTGCTTGACATTGCCTTGGTAACAGTTGCTGAAACCAGAAGTTTCTATGCCAAGTTCTTCTAACTGTGGTTGCAAAAATTCACGTATCATTGTTCGATACCGTTCTCCATTAACAGTAACTGCATTGCCCCTGTCATCTTCAAAAAAGAAGCGTCCAATGATTCGTTCGGAGCATATTGCGCTCCAAACAACGACTTTTTGATCAAACTACATGTTCTCTTGTATAAGACGAGGGTTTTCTGTTCCCCAAAAACGATCATTTTACTTGTTCGTGTGAGCAAAAAGGCAAAAATTTGCTTCGTCGCTCATCATAAAATTTTGCCAAAAATTGGGTTCTGCTTTCACTAAGTTTGTAACGATTTGTGCGTATTAGAAACGTCTTTGAACATCAATTGGCCGTAGTTTGAACACAGATTGAATTTTGTATGGATACATATGCAAGTCTAAGTGCAAAATTCTTCTTATAGTCCGCTCAGACAACCCTAATTGCACCGCACGTCTTCTTGCGGAAGTTTTTGGTTTTGCCTGAGCATAGGCCCGAGCAAGCTCAATATTTTTGTTTCAACGACCAGAACGAGGCCTTCCAGTATGCTTTACATCACGTACTGCACCAGTTTGTAAAAATGTATTTGCTAAACGTCGAATTGTTTCTCCATGTGGAGCTCTTAAAAAAATGATCGAAAAAACGTTTTGGAAATACAATTTAACAATTTATGTGCGTTCTTGAGGCGAATAACGCTCCATAACAAAATTCTGTATCTTTCTACTTTGATATAAAACTTCAGGTTTGGCAGTAGTCAAGGAAATAACAAAATTATAAAAATATTCCATGGCTGGGTATATTTTGCCGCACTATATAGTGCATGTCTGTATTATAAAATACACTTTACTAAATCACCTCCCTACTTATATAACATAATTTCTTTCCGAACTGATTTGCGTCACATAAATATTAGGTATAAAGAGTCACAAGCGAAAAAGCTTGGGACCGCTCGATGCGAAAGAGAACCTAAAAATCTGGGAAAACATGGTTTATTGGTGGTCGGAGGAGATCTCGGGGCTACGGAAAATTAGTCTCCCGGTTAGACGTATGGCCTAACAGGAAACAAAACAGCTCGGGTCTTGAAGGGAGCCAAATAGTACGACAAGAAGCCAAAGATGCAAGAAAAACATTGAGAACCGAGATCAGGCGTAGTCGAAAAAGATCCTGAGACGCGCTGCTGCAGACTATAGATGAAGATCCGTGGGGGCTTCCGTATAGGATATCGCAAAGAAACTCAGTGGATATCAAGACATCCCTTTGCTAAGATAAGTGGACAAAGTTGAGGAGACAATAAGCGACCTTTTACCAGAACACGATCGAATGGAATATTCTACACAGTGTATGGAAAAGGACACACAAATACCTGAGAAATCACGTATAAAGAATTGAAAGTAGCTTGCGGAAGGATGAAAAAGGGGAAGCCTCCTGAGCTGGAGAACATTCCGAACGAGGTGATGCACGTAGTTGCAATCCACCAAGCTGAAATATTAAGGAAATTAAGGTATATTCACGATGTATAAATGAGAGAAAAATACAGTGGCCCTAAAGATATAGTTTAGGGCCACTGTAACCGCAACTTGGTTAAAACGGTGGCCAAGTTAAAACTTGGTTAAAACGGTGGCCTCTTTTTTCCCCATCCCAACACTCATGCTTGCTTGTCGGTCGACTGAATCACGTGCAGCGGTGAGGTCAATCCGTCACTACGCCTACTGTAGGTTTGGACCATTAACTCCTGGCACACAAACAAAAAAGATAGAAAGGGACTAATCACACCGCCTGTACACAAAACGGCTCTATTTGAAAGATCATTTATCAGTTATCAAATAATCAGTTTTTTCGTTAATTATTTTCTTTTTAAGCAATCTTTCTTATATAACTTTATATCAATATAGGTTGGATTGAAAACCAAAGACCAGCAACCAGCATTCAGCTCATTATAAGTCTTCATTTAATCTAACCTATAGATTTTCGGTAGAGAAATGATGAATACGTCGTACCTTATATTATTTTATATTTTTACTTTATTATGTATATTGTTGTACAAGTCGTATTGTATACTTTATTTACAAAAATAAAGCTATTATTATTATTATTCATTATTAAACTTACTAAATTCAATTTCAGTTAAATAAGCAAAGATACCAACACAGTCAATTTTCAGGTTAACCGTTTTGAATTTACTAATAAAAGAATGATTGAATTTACTCCAGCCGATCAAAACTGCGTAATCTTCGTAGGACAGCAACTGCAAACATCTTTGATAAAAGCATGATCACTGCGACTATGTAGTTATAAAGAACATTATAAAGGATACAAAGTTATAAACAGTTGAACTACATTTTTCAACTAGAACTGGCAATGTTCCTAACAAAATTTGTTGAATAGGTTACACACAATCCAATTCACCACATTGCACTATTCGATGAGATTTGTACAATTATTACGGGTTTGTAAAATATACTTATTATTATTAATAATTGAAAAGAAACTAAATTATAGTTATTTATTAATAAAGTCATTGTTTTTTTCTTTTCTTGTTTCATTATCTGTAAAAACTCCGATTACTAATTGTGTATAAATATTTATTAAGAATCGATCTAGCTTTTATGGTTCGACTTCGGATTATAGCCATGTACTAAAATTAGATTCTTTTTGCCTTTACGTAGCTCTTAGTATGCAAATTAAAACTGTTAAGTCTTATCTTGCACAATCTTTTCGTTCTGGAGAGATTACACCTCAAAGTGCCTTGAAATGACACAAAGAAATCATTCATAGGACGCTTTTAACACGATATTTCTCACTGAAAATGCTTAATACCATACCTGTAATCTATAAACATTTGTTATAAAACATTAAACTGTAATAAATAGTGTTTTATCATGGTTTATTTAATAAATAACTAACTGTTAAATAAATTGTAAACAATTTTAAGACGACCTGTTATTGAGTAACTGTCAAACTTAATTGTTCAAAAGTAAAGGTTACCACCTTGAATTTTCTATTCGAAGGTAATATGGTTGTGAATTAGTAGCGTTTAAACTCTGTTCC
>WYDF02000005.1:650138-666486 GCA_009867245.2 Adranes taylori
ATATTAACTGTAGCATTAAATACCATATATCTATTTCGAATCAAATGTTGGAATAATATCCACATATGAAAAAAAAAAAATTTTTAGCTAGAAATGATACAATGATGAAAGTTTCTTCATTGTATCAGTTTCTTTAGAAGTGAACAAGAATATCGGCGGAATTGAATTTCCGCTGGCACTTACAGCAAAACAAAATGTTACTAGCGTACCCCTTTCAGTGGAAGTTACAGAACCCACTTGTTTTATAAGCTTTCGTGAAATAATTCTGTCTGGCCAGTAAACTAGTTATGCCCATTTCATCGACGTTGTATATGTCTTGAGGTTCAAATTTGTAACAATCTGCGACCATCGACGTTGTATATGTCTTGAGATTCAAATTTGTAACGATCTGCGACCTCTTGTAGAAGAGAAAAAAATTATTCACATTTTTCTAATGAAAACTTGTAGCGCGACTGAAGCTAGTCGATTCAGGGGTCCTTAGAGATAATGATTGATGTCGCTTAAGGAAAACCGGAAGCCTTAACATACATCCAGGGTTGTCATGTCTACCATGTTTTCTTGAGTTTTCCGTGCTGGTACTGGAAAAAACGCCCGATGCGCGCTCCTTCAGTCCGTAATCCTCTATTGTTTATTGATTGTAAATTTTCAATTGGTACAGTAATTTTAAACGACGAATATTCCATGGGATGCTTGGAATTCAGTTTTTCGCACAAAGCAGATTTCAGGGAGTTGTTTGCTAAGTGGTTATTAATGTCATTAACTTCTAATTTAGGATAAAGTCTATATACATCTATTCGTGCTCCTGTTATAGTTGTGTTAGTAGACGTGCCATATTTTATATTTGTTTTCTGCGTACTTTTCCTATTTTATTTGTTGTAGCATTACTGTCATTGCAATTCATTAATTTTTCTTTATCATTGGTATTTATTGAAATATCATTTTGAATCTTATTTATTGAAGTTCGTATTGGCAACGATGGAGTAAAGTTTTGGTGCGCTGCTATGGTTGCAAAAGATGTTTCTGTAGATTTTACATCACTGTTTACATTTTGAGCATCATTCGTATTAGTGCTCTGTGTACTCATGTGTAACTTATGTTTGTTAATATGGCAGGTACATATATTTCCCGCATTTTTGTTATCTTCCGACGATTTCTTATGTTTAAATAGGGTTATCATTTCATCTTGTGATTCACATCGTTAAAAATTACCTTTTTAAGGCATTCTATTTGAGCAGAGTACGCTTGTAGAATAAAGTAATTGTTATTACACGTCACTTTGCCACATCCTTGTTCTGAAGATGCGCCATTGTCTCTGCAATTTATCATGATGGTATTTTCCACGTTTTTGTTATATTTCTGCATTTTCAGAAGATTTATTAATGCTTCACTTGCACCGAAGCCATCCGGCAACTTTTTTAATGCCATCCGGCAACGTCTATTAAATTATATATTTTTTTAATTTATTACGTTCTTCTTCTTCTTCAAAATTTTTTGTTGTGTCTTGACACTAGGCCTTTTAACCCTTAGTAACTGTTACCGAAATGAAATCTGCAGCCCAGCGCTTGCGCAACCGTTAACTGCAAATCCATTTCGGATGTAAAAAATATTGTATAAAAACAAATACATTTGACGAAACACGTTTTCACATAAAAAACCTATTTTCTGATTTTACGAAAATTAACACAAACATGATTAATAACACTATTACATCACATGAATTACACATATTTTTGGCATTGCCATTATTATCCGTTAATTAAATTTTAATTATGTTAACTAAGTGGTTGGAGCTGCCATTTTGTACCTTTACGTATAAAAGCACAAAACAGGGTCCTAATTTATTAAGTTCATTTTGGAGATCGGTTAGTCATATCACTAGCCGCGATGTTGCCAATTTATTAATTCTAACTACGCAATTCAATATTTACTCTCCAATTGAATTGGATGTGTTTACACAACAGACAAGTGGAAGTGGATGAACATACATAAGATTGTGGTATGAATGTGTTCCTGAGAAGCTAATTACAAAAAAAGAAAAACAATAAGATAACAGAAAGCGTAACAAAACATTTATCATGATTAATTAAAAAGCCAGTAATATGAACAAGAAAGCAAATATTTTAGTATATTTCTAAACATCAATTTTTCACTCGTACGGCACATTGCAAAAATATAACGCTACTTAAATTTTGTTTATTTCAATCCTAAAAATATTGCTTCATGTTTCATATGCAAACAAACTACTAATGACTCTAAATTAAATCCCTTGGACATATTTGCATAATATTGCATTGCTGGCATGAAATTTTGGACATAACTACGCGCTTGTAATTACAAGAGTATTATTAATAATCTATGTGCACATTTCACATTATATTCAGAATATCCCAAATCTGCTAACGATATGTTCTATTCCTATGGAATGTTGTATAATATTATTGAATTTGTCATTCTACAACAATGGATTTAATGACAATGAAAATAACATTTATATTTATTATAAAACTCGTGTTAAATTTGTAGAATATTATTTACATAGCACATTTAATTTAAATAAAAAAAAAGAGTAACATACGTCTGTGGTTTATATGAAACATTGTAATTTATATATTTATATAAACATATACTACAATTAGAAGAAACACAATGTTTGCAGGCATATTAAATGCTCTAATTTTAATTGTTCGCCGGCAAACGTAGGGGAGTGAAGGGTAATGTCGTACACCTAACTTTAAACATCCTTTGAATCTATTTAATACAAGACAGACTCTTATGTATCAAGTCGTCCTTAATTTACTCTAGTTTTATATGAAGAAAGCACAGTTGAATGCAACTGCTATCAAAGCGACAAAAACATATGGTTTTATGAAGTTATATGTACGGAATTACCCGACAGTTTCGTGTAATTCCGTACATTGTTCGTCTAATTTCGCAAATAATTTTAAGGCTCCAAATAACATGGCAATCGCTTTTTATTTTCTCCAACTCTTCTAACAAAAAGCGTCTTGTCACGTATTATTTGCAGAGCGGTTTCATCGCTAGGGCAAACAGAATTTACACCCAAGTACTATCTTTGTAACAAGAAAAACAAATAATTTTAAAAAGCCAGTAAAACAAATATTTTACAAAGTACCTCCCTCAGCTTCTTTTAGTCGTCATTAGTCAAATGTTTGTACCTATTTGGAGTCTCCTCTCTTTTAAGGTTTCTGTCAATCCTGGTTTCTTTGACTACCTTAAGACATTTGAAACCTAACGAATACAAATTTCACCGTACGCTTGAGAAGCAGGAACTCCCACATCTTGGATTTTATTTGTTAACTGGGAACATGTATCTTGTTGCTACTGATTTATGCCAAATATATTTTGCTCTAACATTAACAGCAATTTTCACCAGAAACGCTATTTTATTACCTAGCAAACAGTTAAGGATTGTATACTGTCACGTTGAAAATCGCAACATGGGATTCTGTGAACCCAATTGGATAAATAAATGCTACATACATAACTATACTCAAAAGTTAGACGAAAATTATTAGAACCCTTACTTGATTAAAGCCAAGGATTTAACTTTAGTAAAGTAAGCACGGCTCAGGAAATAAATAACTAAACTACAAATAAAATGCCACAAGATTTTTAACCAATCTATTTTTACTAAATAATTTATTACATATATTATCATAATTAAATAAGCTTTTCCCATTAATGAAACTGTTTCTGATTATATTTTTTTAGAAACAATTAAAACTCAAAAGAAATCTATTAACAAGAGTGTGGCGACGTCGACGCCCCTCTGTTCGGACGTTAAAATATGTGACGTACTTACTACTATCTATCTCGTATAGATACATGTGCGCAATGGAACTTCCACTGGCGACGCTGCTAATGGAGAACCTTAGCGTCTGTCACAATAATGGCATAACTAAATAATATACTATCTCGGTCTTCAGGAAGTTGCCAATGATAGGGAAAACAGGTAGCAATCATTCAGACGCAAATTGTTCGTAGCATCGGAGTCTATTTAGGGTCGGCGGATGAATGGTCAGGACGGCAGGTAATTTACTATTTCAACAAGACGCGTAATACAGCTAATTGCGCTGCTGTTACTGTTGTCTAGTGACTACCTCTAACCCCGCACACAGATTGGTTAAATGCACTCACCCTACATGTAGGTAACACAGCTCTTATATTGCCTGCTGTTGCCCTTGCCGACTGAATGCTATTAACCTAACGACACGTTTATTAAAAACATATACTCTGTATAGTCAACGGAAATATGGCACACGCGCACCACAACTGATCGTGTTGCTGTTGTCTAATGATTATTTCCAACCCCACGCAATAATTAGATGCACCCACTCTACAAACAGGTAGCACAGCTCGTTGCGCTGATGTTACCCTTGCCGACTGAACGCTGCTAATATGATGGCGCGCTCATATTCACAAAGAAATATTCACTTTGCCAGGTGCGGATGACAGCGAAATCATAACACAGTGGTTGCACTGCTGTTACTTAAGTGATTACTACTAGCTTAAACCAATAGCATACAATATATTCGGAGTAATAATCGGAATACTGACGATGCGTAGCACAACTAGTTGCGTTGCTACTACTGTTGTCAAGCTTCTACCTTCAACTACGCGGCAAATCAGTTAGAAGTATACACCCCTAATGACACGTAGCACATCTACTTGCGCTGCCGGTACCATTATCGAGTGACTACGACTAATCTCGCGGCGCACAGTTAAAAGCGTATACTTTATTATATAGGAACAGGGTAGACAGGAAGAAAAGTTACGGTCATTCAAAAGCATGCATACGGATTATCACACGACACAACGGAACAAGCTAACTAACACAAGCAAGACTGTCTATTATACACTACAACGGTACAAGTTAATCAAAACACATGAAATGCAATTAGTACTATGTAAGCTACATAATGATGCTTACCAAAATGCTTACTGGTGAACTCGCTGGTCGCTCTCGGCTAGATCGGTTTGGCTGCTGCTAGCTAGCTGGTTTGATGTCTCAAATTCAAGAACAACTGATTAATAAACGCGTCAGATCGCGTTATTTATTGGCCATAGCCATGTGTGTCGCTAGCGACCTGTCACAGGATGTGTGTAAAATCATAACACATCATGTTCTAGCCCGTCACACGGACTCATAGAAAAGACTGTACCCGCGTGAGTTTAAGAAACAAAGTACTTATTATAATACAAAGTACATATAATGCATAATATAATACACCACACATCAACGCGGTAATCAATTCCTTATGATGCTATGTTCGTACGTCCTATGAACTATCTCACTCGCACAAATAGTCTAAATATGTACAACCGAACTCCCTACTTATATCATTCATACCTATCGCACGGCGTTTGAAATGTATTATTAGATTGTTATTAAATTATGAATAATCATAAAATTTTAACTACAATGGAAAATATATATTTAATAGTTACAGTACTTAATTTACATAATTTATTTACCTATCTTGAACATATGTATATTATATCCCACCTTTAAAAAGAATATGTAATGGTATCCCATTTAATACATGCAAATATCATATGTGAATGTTATTTTATATAGGTTGTTCTGAATTTATTTTATTTCTCTCTTATTATAACAGCACACTCTTACAAGAGAATGATTCGCTTTTGATAAAATCTAACATGAAAATCCAAATGACTGAAAATGAACATCAACTTTATTAAATAGTGCAGAGTCAAAGGTTAGATTAAAATACAACTTTGAAATAATTAAGCGATATAACTTACTAACTTTAATTAACATATTTAGTTAGCGTTATAATAAATGAAGACTTACTACATTAATTAGGATTTATTTAACAATAAATATGAATGAATAGATTACGTAAACTTAAGTTAAACATTTATGTACTGAATTTATCAGTTGGTAACAAAATTCTGAGAGACTTTCTATTAATTTTTTTCCTTATATGTTTTCAATCGTGAGGACCTCTGATGGGAGAACCAGGCGTAAACGAAAGTGTTTGTTCCCACTCTTACTTACTAAACGTCCTTCTAATAATTTATTTTTCAATTAGCTCCCTTCTAATACTTGGGCGCAAAATTGAGTTAAAATATTGATTTCTCTTGACCCAAACTTTCCTGCTACCCCGCGGATGCCTTAAAATAGGCGAGCATCTGTTTAATATTTCGCGTGTTCCTTTACTCTTTACATTATATATTTAATGTTTAGGGATCCTTACATTAGAATCTAAAAAGTGTATACATTTAGTTTCTTCCTTTGCCGTAACAATACACATATACATATATCTTCTTCTAATTTATTAACAGTTCAAGATATTAGCAAAAAATTTGTAAAGTAAACAAACACAAAACATCACTCTAGGCAGAACATCAGTATCTTACTAAATTACATCATTTGCTGTAAAAAAGCATGATTGCCCAATTGAACATAGAAATTTTGAGAGTCTGATGAAGTTTTCATCATACATAATATGATACAACCGGTTCCATGTTTATCATGTTTCAATTTACCTAATAAAATTAAATCAGTAAGCAAACAATAAACGTAGGTTGAAATTAGTATAATTCAATGGATCATCGGAACTGTTTCTTGCATGTAAACATTGTGTATAATTAATATCCCCTAATATTTTGAGAAAAATAGATATCGCACATTTCCCATGTTTCTACAAATTTTCCAAAAACTTTTAAGATCTGACTGCAACAACTATAGATACAATTATCAAATTTTATTTCAATTAGTTTAATAAAGCTGCGGTTAATTTCTTTACGTAGTATTCACATACGCTTTTAAGCCCAAAGACAAAACACGTTTCAGAAAACTATTGAGGGAGCTCTAGATGATAGTTTCGCAGCAAAATAAAAACTTCCTATTAATACGAGGGTCACTATTCATGTATTGAGCCTTGGCAACACTGTTTTAGGCATCATCTGACGTTTCCATTAGATAGCTTGAGTCCTTTTAACATAACTTTTATACGAACATTTCTGCATTTGAGCGCGATTTGTGTTGTTTACAGTGTCTTGAAAATAATCTCAACGGAAAAATGGAATTAACTCGGGAATTTTTTTTGCGACGATTTATTACGACTTCCGATTTGGTTTATCAAGATAATAGTGCTACGATCAACTTATTTCGATGATGCCCTATCAAGTGCCACTGTGAAACGCTGGTATAAAGAGTTTGAGCGTGGTCGTCGTTCGCTCACGGATACACCGAAGAAATGTCGTCCAAAATCAACTGTTGTACCAGAAAACATTGATGCTGTGCAAAAACTGATAATACAAGATCGTCATGTGACATACTATGAGTTGAGACAACCTTAGGCATTAGTTCGACTTCCGTATATAAAATATTACAAGAACATTTAGTCGTGAAAAAGGTTTGTTCTCGTTGGATCCAACATAATTTGACAAAATCTCAAAAGGATGGTCGTGTGTTCAGGAAATTCAAGCATGGTGATTCAAAAGACGTATATAATATTGTAACATGTGATGAATCATAGATCTATGAGTATGAACCGGAAACTAAATATCAGTCGACTGTATGAACCAAATCCGACAAAAGTTGTTCTCGCTCGAAACATTTCGAAACAAATAGTCGTTTGTTTTTTCAGAAAAACTGGTCATGTTGCAACAGTGCTTTAAGAGGACCATAAAACGGTCAACTCTGAGTGTGGTACACAACCATTTGTTTGCCAGAAGTATTCGGTGAAATAAGGAAAACGAACAAGCACCATCGGAGCATTCTTCGTCATGACAATGCGAGCTCTCACACATCGGCTCAGACAACCGACTATTTGTACACTAAAACCATCGAATTAATGGGTCATCCGCCATTAATTCGATGTCCCCGTTTGGCACCTAATGACTTCTTTGTATTCCAAAAATCAAGAATAAATTGCGTGGACAACGTTTTTCTTCGGCAGAAGAAGCCGTTGATGCGTTCAAAAACCATGTTTTGGAAATATCTCAAACGGAATAGAAAAAATGCGTTGACAAATAGTTCTAACGCATGCAAAAATGTATAGATCACCATGCAGAATATTTTGAAAAACAATAAAGCAATTGTTATAGACAAATGACTGTTTTTTTATTATAAGGCTCAATACATAAATAGTGACCCTCGTATATTAATATAGTATATAAAAGATAACAACAAGCAGCATTAACACTCTTAGTATTAAATTAAACGAAAATTGTGATTTATAACTGTGTCGATTTGAAATTCAATTATCCTTGCTGCATAGCGATTATATGATAATAAAAGCAAGGGGTTAACATTTTGAGACAAGCACAATACGCTTGCTTTTGTTTACTAAAATGCTACTAAAATTTATCTCGCTTTTATCGTCTGTCGGAAAGGATGTTTTCCCCACGTCGCGCTTGAGCCTCTTGGGCTTTACAAAATTAGTGCGTACTTATCCATCAATTGACGTTTGAGAATAGCGAACTGTTCGCTTGATTATCTTATAATTAAATTAACTTAGTAACAAAAATTGGTTCTATTTAATAATGAGATGGATTAATTCAAACATTCAAAAAGTTGATGCCAAATATTGCTATTTTAAAATCTAATTAGTTTCTTCCACTTTTTCCACCAATTAAATTGTATACGTAGAAAAATGTATTTCGCAGTTTTGCGGTATTACTCAATCCAGTTAACCTTTTTTGGTATAATTACGAAAAAAGAATGGTCCAGGAAAAAAACACGTTAAGTCCAAAATTCATAATCTTACGTTTGCACTGCGATCATATGGTCAAATTTCGATATTTTGATACATCGTTGGTACACAGGGAAATAACACATAAAGTCATGAGATATGAGCAATTTTAGAAAACATATACAGGGAGAGAACTCGCTTAGTCCAATGGAATCTTGGAAAAAACTGTCTAGTCCAGAACTACTGTTATTACTGTGACAGCACTATTTTACTTCCGCAAGGAAACAGCTGTGATTAAGATTACAAAGTCATATGTTAGGGCCAGACTGTAAAATAGTTGAATGTAAATATTCTGGTTTTTATAGACACCAAGGCATATATAATTAATTTTTGTAGGTAAGTAATATCAGCTATCACAACAAATGCCTAAAAAAACGACTTGCACACGATGTATTGTAACGACGCCCACACATGGAACCTACAGCATCGTAATGTCGTACAATGACAGCGCTATCTTGACCTATTTAATACGCTAACGGAACTCCCACAAGCGACGCTGCTAATAGGGAGCCTAGCGACTATCACAAATGGTGGAAATTTTCTCACAGATTAAACGGCCTTGGGAAAGTCGTCCTCGGACGCCAGGTCAGTTTAAGGTGAGACCGCACTTCCGAACACATGTTGTTGTTCCTCCGGTCCTCAGAACCCCTCTGAGGGCTCAGGTAGCCGCAGTTGGCAAGTAAACCAGGTGCCCTAGATCTTGCGAGTAGTTGCAATAAACTTATTTAATAGTCAGTAAAACACCATTAAAGTTTTAACTAAACCGTCTATTATTCTTTAGACCAACAGAGAAAGAAATATAATAATGCACAATCACAATGTTAATAATAATCAAAAGAATAAATGTCCAAATACGAATATCAAATTAAAGCAACATCAATAATAATAATAAGCAAATTAATTAAGCGACGATATAAATGTTATCACAACAATAATTCATTATTAACATATACCTCCATTTTTCCAACAACTTTAAGTTATTCGCTAAGAGTCAACATGAGTTTCATAGCGACTTGTCTGTAAACACAGCCATTGCCGATTGCACAGAGATTATGCTTGGTATCCTTGATAATAGACTAGTCGAAGGCCTTTGACTGTATGAATCATGAACTTTTATTAGCTAAACTAAGCCGTTATGGAATACGTGGTCTTGTCTTCGTACTTGAATGGAATATCTCAAAAGATAATATTGAATGCGAGTGGCCAATCATTTTTTTCAGATGATTGTGAGGTTAGGAGCGGAGTACCGCAGGATCCCATTCTTGGCCCTACACTTTTCATTATCTTTGCCAATGATTTGGAATTTTTTATATCTAGGAAGTCTCCATCAACGTCTGTTATAACGTATGCTGATCATTCCAACATTATCATTACTGGTGAGTCCGAAAATGAGGTGTCCCATCGGCTGCTACATATTTATAATTTTGTTTTACTCGTGGTCTCATTGCAATATGCTGAAGATAAATAAAAATAAAACAAGTTATGTTGTTTTTAAAACTGACCGTAGTCATAGGGATGATACAATTGACAGCAGTTATGGTTTAGTTAAAAGCGATTGTACCAAACTCTTGGATCTATATGTTGACCAAAATAATCGTTCGCACTCCCATATTGATGTTGTGTGTGCTAAATTGAGTAAACTATGTTACGCACTGAAGGTTGGTTCTTTTTATTGTAACTTCTATTCAGTCATGTGTTATGGGCTTATGTTTTGGGGTAGTGCAGCACACTATGTATCTGCTAGGATATTTACTCTTCAAAAAAGAGCAATAGACACTATTCTCTCTTTGAGGGGTAGGAACTGTTGTTGGTCGTTTTTCATGACTCAAGCGATGCTGACATTTTATGGTGCATACATATTTAATGTTCACTCTCATAAATCTCTACAAGAAATGAAAACCTATTGTTTTATCCACAACATAACCTTTGACTATATGAAAATGGTGTTTAAATAGTGGATGCATGCAATTCAATGCTCTTCCTGGTAACATTAAAAAAAAATCTAGTTTTTTGCTATTCAAGAAAACGTTAAGACAATTTATTATAAGTTGTACACCTTATTCAGTTACTGTAGTTTATAGCTTCTGTAATATGCATGGTCATAATATTATTGTCGATTAGTGTTTCTTGTTAATGTAGGGTTCAGTTTATTGCGGAACTTGACATTAAAAGTGACTAAGGGATCGTACGTTAGCATTTTTGTGCCGAAATTCTAACTGGATTCATTTCTATTTATCTGTTATTTTTCATACTTTTATTTATGGTCTTTTTTGTTGATCTGACATAGGCTTAGTGTATATACTTTAGATACAACTTACAATGTATTAACTTTGTTGAAATAAAGTATTATTATTATTTGTTATGTATTATTATTAACAAAGTTTTCAGCTTTTATCTAAGTAATGAAAACTTTATATTCTGAAAAACAAATTTCCACTTCATTTCTTTGACAACATCTGTTAGGAAAAGTTTCTCGAAAGAATTATGCTTTAACAAATTTGTATTTAACTGTTTACATTGACCAGCTGAAATGAAACTAGAAAGACGTATTCTAGAGCAAAATTTTGTCATTTTTTTTATCTAAAATTGTTTTTAGGATCCTTTGTTTTTCAACTGTTTGAAGTTGAATTTTCATTAAATGCAAACTTAGTTCTTACGTCTTATGGTTTCGTTTATTTTTACTTAATGCTTACTTTGTACTCTTAGCACTACTTACTTGTTTCTATTCACACGTGCCTGAAAATATTAAACAAACAAACACAGAAATTCTCTTATACATTGCTTTTTCTTTCATTTCGTTTAAATGAACTATAAGATTTTCCTGCAGCTTTTCATATAAGGAAACTTTCATAAAACTAAACGCTAAGTTTGAGTAGATTATATTATATTCACTACGGGCTATCTACAACCAGAATCCAGATCCACATTATACTTTCAACTTAAATGATTTATTTACATTTTCCAAAATTTAGGTGAATTTAGTGATTGCGAGGGTACGCCTATATTAAAACTAAACATAATAGATCACGTGACAAAAGCAGTAAACAAAATATATATTTTTAAAAACGTTCGTTACGTGATTCAATGGAGAAATTGGAGGAGTTCTACAAGTGACGTTCAGAATTGGAATAAGCTACAAAATTGTCACCAATCTATTTTCTGTATTTTTGCACACGTTTCTTTTGAAATGTATCAATGTTCAACCCCTTATATTCAGCACTTCTACCTTTATATCCCATAACTTAAGTTGTAAATTCGCACATGACCTCAAACGTTTTATACAACGTCAGGAAGAAGACATTTATACTCCCATTTCCGTACAAGATATTTTTGACACCCAGATTATAATTATAATAAATGTATGCTTTCATTTTGGATCACTTATATAAGAGACTACTTTGGTAAAATAGTACAAACGGTCAAGCAAACAAACGGTCAAGATATCTAAGGCCATAGCTTCACCGTAACTAAAACAAGTTATGCATACATTGTAAAGAAGAACGACTTACAATATGTAAAGAAGAACGAAAAGTCCATCCTTTCATACATACTTAAGACATCCCTGGAATACTGTTACAGTAATGAAAGTTAATTTTTTTTTGTGCAATAAAAATATATTTTGTATTTTATGCTTCCGTTTTATCCATTATTGTAGAGCGAGATAATTATTTTAAAACAGTCGGGACAAAGCAGAAAACTCTAAAGATGCATGTACTGTTAAGTTACTAATTGCGGATAATTAAGTAATTATTAAGCGGCCCTTACACGATCAATATTATTGACAACATAGTATTATCAATACAGTCCGTTACTCATTGAGGGTACCACCGTCAATATCGCATTCATACCGTACACTTTCAATAGTATTGTCACTAATTGTATCAATAAATATGCTGAGTACCATTCGTACGTTTGGCTGAGTACGTTTGTTTCCACCATTCGCGTAAGTCAAATTGTGTCTTTCCTAGTGAATTTTTGTGGCGTTGTATGTTTTGAAAACATGGACAATTGAAAAAAGGGTTGTGTAACCGTTATTAAAGCTATCGAAAGTATTGGTCGAGTTCAGCGCAATCGATGGATGAAAGAGTGGTTTTAAAAAAGGTGAAGAATATTCCCATATGAGGCTGTTTAAAGAAATCAGATTGACAGATGCAGAAGATTTTCACAATTAAAGACGTTCATAAAATTATTACAAATGGCGAAACCACTCTTGAGAAGGCAGAACACAAGCAAGAGGAAATGCATCCCAGTTAATGACAGATTAGCCTTAACCCTAAGGTACTTAGCTACAGGAAGAAATTGTGAAGATTTGAAGTTCTCTGTCCTCATATCACCAGCGACTATCAGCGAAGCTCTAATTAAAACATATGAAACTCTTGTCCATGTCCTACGAGACTACATGAAAGTAAGTGTTTTAAATATATTTTCCAGATATCTTCCTAATTATATAAGTATATAAGGCTGCCATTGCACCGAACCTCTTCACTACCTACATGACAGTAGTTAGCATGACAGTAGAAGGAGGGAAACGCATATTGAATAAATTAAACCAAAAGATGATAGTAATTATGTTTTGATTAAACAGCAAAAAAAATACAACAAGAAATAAGGCAATCAAAATTCAAAATCCTTAATCTGTGAAGATATTGAAAAAAGTCGTCGATGATAAATCCTGATGTTGGTTGTTGATTAGTAGCGGTAAGTTGTCACGAATGAGCAGTTGTGATGGGTTACCACTGGGTTAATAGGAGAAGAGTTAGTAGAAGGTTAGTAGGAGAAGAGTAATTAAATGTGGAGAAGGATGAAGTGCTGCCACGACTTCATACCGATTGTGCGGTACTTAGAGGGCCTTGACATTGGCATACTTCATTTATTTTTACGAAGTTACGATATAGAGTGCACAATCTTGCTTCAAAAAGTACGTCCTTTACTGCTTTATCAACAAACTGTCTCTGCTTGCCATCCAAAATGAGTAGTTTGTCTCTCCAAGCTTTTGAGATAGTCGGTATGAAACTGATTTTTCCAAATATTAACATGCGTTTTGCAGAAGCTCATTTTGTTTACTAATCGGACCTTGCGTTCTAGCTTTTTTATTTTGAGGAGTTTGGCGAGAGTCTGCTGGGCATGATCGAAGATACAGATGAATTGCATACCAACTCAAGACGCTTCCTAATTAGACCACTCTCTCCTTCGTCTTCTTCGTGGATCGGTATCTGAAAGCAAGAAGTTGAATATAATAATACAGTGAATGTAATACTGGCAGACGTTTTTAAATTTGTTCTTTATTTCCATCAAACTAACATTACACTTATATCTAATGCAATAATCAAATATGTACATTTGTACAACTCTTTAACTTTTAACTCTTTTAACGAATTGTGTTTTTATTTCTTCAGTTTCCCACAACTGCAGCAGAATGGATTGACATTGCTCACGAATTCGAGATTCGACACCAATTTTGGAATACTGTGGGCTCTCTGGATGGGTAACATGTACCTGTAATCAAAACAGAAAACTCGGGATCTTTGTATTACAATTACAAGGGGTTTTTCAGTATCGTGCTGCTGGCTTTGGTTAATGCAAAAAAAGAATTTATAATGGTAAACGTTGGAGATGTAGTAGTGATGTTCGGCTCGAAATTTAGCTAATACTTCCCAGAAAACCAATTTATCCACACTTAGGCCGCTACCGAACGGAACGTATGTTTTACCATATGTGTTTGTAGCAGACGAGGCATTTGCACTACATAGCAACTTGTTGAAATCCTACTCTCAGAGATTACTTAATGGTGAACGACATGTATTTAACGAGAGATTGTGACGAGCGCGGGTGGTGGTTGAAAATCATTTTGGCACCTTGTGTTCACGGTTCGGCGTGCTCCAAAAATCTAGCAACCTACAGCCTCGTAAAGCACAATTATTTCAACAGCGTGTGCTGCTAGCTGCACAATTTTTTAGCAAAGGAAAATGAAGAGTATCTTAACTCAGCAGATCTAGGTTATAATAAGAAAAATGTATTACCCTTGCAAAGCAATTCACATAGAAGTAGTTCCTCGAGTGGCAAGACGATACGTGACAATTTTGCCACTACTCTAACAATGAAAGAAAATTTTAACTAGGTGGCCATGAATTAATGAATTTTGCAATGTCTATTTTTCAACATTGTCATTACACTACCCGCTGCACTTTTAATACAGTTTTGTTTGTGTTTTAACGGTTGTCTGTATATTACACCTTTTCTAAAATTGCAGTGTATCTAAATGTACACCTAATGTTACAATCCAATTACATATGTGGGACAATATTTACTGCAGAAAGAAAAGAAGTGAGGCTTACTTCAACTCGCCGTGTAGATGTCTCTCTGTTCTGTTGAATTAATAATTTTCCAAATCAAATTAAGGATTTTCCAAAGAGGGTAAAAAATTAGCCTACTTTTTAACCAAACTAGAATAGTAGTTTTTTCAACCAATTTAATTTGCTTAATTTGTCTTGGAAGATTCTTAATTAGACTTGAAAATCCAAGATATCAAGATATAGGTAAAATATAAGAACAAGTTCGGTGTAGGTATACAGAAGAAGGTAGGTAGATTAAAACGAATCACTTGCATAACAAATATTTCTGCTTCACTTGGCTGCTGCTCAACTGGCTTTTCAAATATTTCAAGAAATGACAGTGCATAGCATAGAATGTCCATACAGTAGATTTGTACAACTCATCTGGGCTCTTTCCAGACCTCTCAGATGTGGCAATCTTCTTTAGTTCTTTCCCGAAATAGGTTCGTAGGATGTTGCGGTGTAACACAACAATCATAGCTGCTTTATTTAGGGTTTGCACAATTCGACAGTTCTGGAGACAGTTCAAATTGCTCAATAAAGGTCCGAAGGGCTTCGTCCCGGCGTTCAATCCCCTTGTCACATGTTATTTCTTTCATTTGACCCGCTTACCGCTTCAAGGTCTTAAGACATCGTCTCAACGTAATTCGTATAATCCATAATCCTGCACAAAGATAGCTCCCTAGGAAACCGCGGCAACAACTGATTATTAACACTATTATTGATGTCCGCCCCTAGATACTCAATAATATTGACGATATCCCCTCCATTTTTAAATATTGAGATCAGAAAACCTGGATTTTATCAATATCCCCGTCAATTCTCCATTTTATACCTTACATGATCAATACTATTGTTAATATTATACTGTATCTTATTAAAAGTGTAAGGCTCGCTTTACAGCAAATATAAAAACTGGGACCTAGAAATTAATTGTAATAAATTACAATATCTAACTGCAATAAATTTACGTAGTACCTACGATCTATTTGTTACAAACAATCAAACTGTGGAAATGATGTAGTATACGAAAGAGATCGAAACGAAATTAATAGAAACTAATAGGTAAATTAATAAGAAAAAATAGGTATAGGCTGGCGATAGGTAGCGACCATAGAATGGTCAGAGCAATAATAAGAATGAACGTAAGGAGAGAGAGGGCAACACTCACTATGACGAAAAGAAACAAGTGGACCACAGTTGAAAATAGTAGTGAATACCAACGAACCATAAGCGAGCACCTAGGAAATATAAATGAAATGGATATAG
>WYDF02000005.1:666586-702996 GCA_009867245.2 Adranes taylori
AGCGCTGTTCTTTCCTGATATGCCCGATGTTTTGAAGCTTCCTTTACTGTATGGTTCTTAACAGTTCTTTGCTCTTTCCCATCCTCCTGAGTACCTTTTCAATGGTTGTCCTTTCTACACACGATATTTTAGCATTCGGCGATACAGGTACATTTCGAATGCTTCGATCCGATTATTCAACAATGGGCGCGTCGAACTCTCTACACCATATCGAAGGACAGACAGCAAATATATAACATCGCAGCAAACGTATGCGTCTTTGCAGATTCAGATCTTTATTCGTGAAGAGATGAGCTATGAATATACCCCGGGCTTGTTCTATTCTAATTTCTTTTTTTGGGTCGACCTCTTCGTTAACAGTGATCCCAAGATATTTTAAGGAAATCATTTGTTCTATAATCATGTTATTGATTCGTATGATAGCTGTTTTCCATGTTTTATTCATTACACAAGTCCGTGAGAAGTTGCATACCTATACCATCTGTTTCGACGATCAACTTTAGTCTCTGCATGCATTTTATCTGGGCCCACAGCTTTTCCTTTCCTCTGAATTTTAATCGCCCATCGCACTTCAACTTTTGTAATCTCCGGCCTGTCCTGGTTGATTACGTTATTCTCTCGTGGTTGTTCGGACCTTGCGTCATATAACAGATTCTCAACATATTCCTTCCATATTTTTAGTCTTTCCTTTACGCCTATCAAGATTTTGTTATTGTTATCTTTTAATACGCCTCGGTTCTGTTTACGATGACGGTTTATTAGTTCTTTGATTTTTTTGTGAATATTAAACAAATCGTGTTTGGCCTGGAGCCCCCTATTTCGCCGCATCTTTCCATCAGCCATTACTCCTTCGACATGCTCCTCTCACCATTCTGTTCAATTGTTTGTATCGACTGCTATCTTTGGCCTTTTGCTTCCTTCTATCTTCCATAAGCTGCAGAATTTCGTCCGTTATCCATGGTTGTTTCTTGTCAGAGCGAGCTAACCCCATTTCTTTTTCTTGAGTATATATCAGGGTCTTCTTTATCCCTATCCACTTAGTTTCTATTCCAATTGCTCCGGAAATTTCTTTTAACCTGGATCAAATTCAATATCATATCTTGACACCATTTGATACGAGTCAAGTTTTGAGCATCGGCCAACTGGTGTGGAATCCATCTAGCACAAAGATTATTCACACTTTGATGTTTAGTTAATATTGTTTCTATTTGTAACTGAGAGTTGAGATTAACATTATCAAGTTTTGTAAACCAGAAACACCAATTTCAGCCACAAAAATCAACCAACGTTTAATACACTGCAAAAGAGCAGCTTGACTGTTTTCGTATAATATATCTTATGCTAGGCAAATATCAAACATATGCGAATATGTACTTTCAAACGAATAAAAAAACAGCTCTCGTATATTTATACACACCTGGTGTATGTGTATGACATGTCCCAATTAGGATCTTTAATTTAAACAGACCACTTATATTTGCGATATCACTACATTCTCACTACTTTTCTGAACTGGGCTGAGTACTTTGTAATTCACATTTTGCAGGTGTTAACAATTTTATATGCATACACACTCAGTCTTGATGTAAACGTTGTTTGAGAAAATTAATAATTTTCATTATTTTTAATAAGAATTTATATGGGATTTAAGTTGAAGATAAAAAATGTTTTGCTTCTTATAAAATGGAAATAAAAGTCATCTGATTTGGACAATGTTTTGCTTATGTACGACGGTTGCATTTTTATTGTTGCATATAAAACAAAAAACAGGAATATTAGTATAGCACAGAAAACGGAACGTCGGGTCAGTCTGAATTTAAATATCTCATGGATTATGAACTGTCGTAAAACGTTTGTTTACTTCAGTCGTAGCTCGCTGTAAGAGAATATAATTTGATTTAATTTTTTCACCCGTTAAAGAGTTAAACAAACTTAATTTGATTTAGTTCGTGAGTTGAATTAATTCATTTCAATTTAATTATTACGTAAGGCGACTTTGAAATGCACAAATGTCTGAAACATATTATTTCAAAATATTTAAAAAAATATTAATTGATTTAAATAAAATAACTATTTAAATGAATAATAATAAATAAATACAAAAGAATGACACCGCGAAATACAGTCAAATCTTAGAGGAACTTGTAACGATAAAAGCACCGTTCTGGCGAAATGAATATCAAAAAACAATTTAACTTTAACAACAATCAAGAATATTGTGACAGACTCCCACTCGCGATGACGCTAATGGAGAGTTTTAGCGACAGTCACAAATGGCGCAAAAAAATATCTTATTACTTCAGAATCTCCTTTCCTCTGGAAACGTGATTATCGGGCGCCAGGTCCTTTTAACGTGATACCGCACGCTGGAACTGATCTCGTTATTCCTCCGGTCCTTAGTGGCTTACTGAGGGCATGAGCAGCTACGTGTCTTGAGAGTTGCCCAGAGGTTTTTGATCTTGCGGGCAGCTGAAATAAACGCACTGCTAAAAACGTCAATTAATCTTCAAAATACAAACAAAACAAGATATGCATAATTAAATGTCAATTAATTAAATGCCAATTAAACAGTTACTCAATATTGGCGATTAGATAATAATAAATCAAAATAATGTAGCAATAAATGAATAAACGGTGCTTGTAAAATAACAAAACATCAACTACGCTAGAAGCATAGTTGATGTTTCCACTGGGTAGCTGGGTGATGTTTCCACTGTGAGAGCAGGGTATCATACAAGTTTACTGTAGCATAATAAGTAGGAAAATGATAATGACAGGAATACTAGGTACCATTAAGACCTACGTAACACCACGTCGAACAAGTCAGTGCTACTGTTGTCGATTGGCTAAAACTAACCTAGACAGTCAGAATTAGGCACCTCCGTGGATAAAACGGAAAGGAAACTGCTTTGACATGCGTAACACCGCGTTGAACAAGTCAATGTTACTGTTGTCAAGTGACTGAGACCAACCTGTAAATTAGAATCACACATTTTAGCGGGTAATATAGAAAGGACACTGCTATGACCTGCGTATCACCACGTCGAACAAGTCATTGTTACTGTTGTCGAGTAACTGAAACGAACCTTGTTAAGTAAAGGCTGGAGTCATACACTCTAGCGGTATTGGAAGTAGGTAAGGTAGAAGGAGAAAACGAAGCTAATATAAACACATGCAATAGAGCATTATAAAATATATGAAAACGCTTACCAACTGCCTACTCTATCCAGCACTCGCCGCTCTGTCTCGCTGTTTCTTAACTCTGGTTGGCTGTGTGTCACTGATGGCTGCTGTTGGCTCTTCCAATGAACTTAAATATTCTAAACAATACGGCCGGTTATACAACTTTCGTTCTATTATACGGGTGTCTATGTAGCCACTTGCTCATTAATTGTTACTCTCTGCAGTCATCCACACATTTCAGTGAGGCAACAGGAGTCTCCCCACCATCTAGCACAACGAGTCAATACGTATTATCAATCAATATTATTTACGTTCCCTGCTCTTATCTAGTAAGGCTAGATGAATTTCTATTATCACGCGGTCAATAAGAACCTATAATCACACAGATAAGGTGTACTGAGCGGCGAATAGTAACTCTTCTTATCTTTATTTAATGCATATTTCCTAAGCGCCTTCATATATTTTAATTATATTTACATTTTATCTTATAAACTGGTTTCTTTCAAGTAGCGTGATGTTACAATTTATTTATTTAGGGTAAACAATTTATTTAGAGTAACATGCTATGTTACAATATATACAGAATTAAAACTAAATAACGTGTTTAATTTAGAAGGTATAAAGGTACACAAAATAAAAAATGTACAAGTTTAACAACATTTAAAAAGTTCAAATATTTCTAAAACATCTGTTTTCAATTTAATATATATATATATATATATATATATAAGAATGTCTATTCTAATTAATAATAGACATATACGCAAAAATAAATAAATTCATTGACTTAGTAATTATTCACCTTGCCGCAGTAAGCAAAATTTTTCATATAATATGAACAATTTGTTTGTACTTAAATCGTGACAAATATTATATTGTATCTATTTGATATGAAACAGAAACAATTGACTTAATTTGCTCGTTGTTACTTACATATTCTAATTTAATACGTGCATTAAAATAAACTAATTCTTGTTGATAAATTTAAATTATACGAGGGATCGCTAAAAGAAATACCTTATAATAAGAATTTAAGACAAAAATAAAAATATCTTCAAAAAAAATTGAATTACCGATTTTTTATGATATTTTCATGTTCCATATTGATTCAACATATAAAAAAACACATTTAAATAAAAATACATTATTCCTTATTTATCTATTTCTAGGGCTATGGATTTGCAATTATTGTACATACTTAGTTAGTTGGTAAGGAATTTTGATTTATTTATCAAGAAACGCGGTTTTTTGATGATTGCTTTATCAGAGGTTGGAGGATTGCTTAAATTCTCGATGATATTCTCGCAATACTACGACATGTAAAATTCGCATAAATTTGGTCCAAACACAATTGTACAAATGATACAGACAAATGTACAGATAGATTAATTAGAAATTACGAATTTAGGAAACTTAACCACGTTACAGTAGTTATTCGTGTATAACGATCTCCCGTTTATAACTGCCCCGTATATTTTTGAAACTCTGTTTGTAGAAAAAATGAAATAAAAAATAAGCCCAAAAAAAATAAATTATTCAATATATTTTATTTACGATGGCAAGTTTTTTTTAATCATTTTAAAATAACGTTTTTAACGTTTCTTTTTCTTTGTCGGTGAATATTGTTTCGACGAGAATCATCTAGTATTTCACCCACCACTTTTTCTGAATGAGGGGTAAGTTTTTACCCTTTTGGCTTTCAACAAACCTGATTGGATATTAGTTTAACGTATTTTTGAAGAAGGCGTTTTCTATACAATACTTTGAGATTTTGACCGCACAAAGCTATTATTTCCACCGCTGGTTTTACCCACCACGGTTTAGGAATCACCACTACTTGCATTTCACTAGATAACCGTCAACAAAACAATACAACTTTGATCCTTAAATTTTCTTAATGTATCAGGAAGAAACTTTTGATTGGTCGGAAGTATAATCTTCCTAAGAATTTTGTAGCTCAGCACACCACAACTCAACCTAGTCATCAGGAGCAGTTTCATTTCCAGAAAATTCGCTCAAAAGGAGCCCTTCAAGCTAGCTTTCCTTAGACGCATGTTGGGTCTGACGCTAATTGATGTTGAGTGAGTGTAGTCGCAAACTTTAACTGGCCGAATTCTCCATTAGGTAGCTAAACCTGTTCATGTAGAGTGTGCATAAGTCGCACTTGTTAATCTGCATAGCATCCAAATAAGCGGCACTAACGTAAACGCTTATTTTATTTACATTAAATTCAAATAGTAATTATCAAAGTTCTATACATCGAGCCAAATACATACAAACTACATTATTAAACTTTTCGGCAGAATCTTTCGCTGTCTTATTGCCATCTCCATCATCTAATCTTTAATTCTTGTATTTTCGCTCATAACAATATTTCACACCACTTCCCTTATATCTACGTCATTCAATGAGAAAACGAGGAGGCCTGAAGCACAAGAAGAGGGACGCCAAACGTCTGGCGTATCAAATGAGTAGAGGTGAAGGCAAAAAAAGGTCTCTCAGTGATTTGTCGCCTTCACCTTTACCTCATATAAACAGCTTATGACAACACCTCGCGACTCTTCGTTACCTCCTATGAAGAGCTCCAGATTATGTGCCATTACCGTCCACTCCCGGAAAAGGATGGCTCTACAACGTAACGCGTGAAGAACATCGCAGACGCTTATTCCGTTACTACTTCGGCGACAGCGAGTAGTCCACTACTGTAAAATATATTTCTTTTCTACGGAATAAAAAATGTCATCACATCTTCAACAATTTCTTTTACCGTCTCCGTCACATTAATGGACCGTACCTAGCTCCATATCTACACTAAAAATTCAATATTCAATCATCTACTTTCACCATCACCGAGGAAGAGTAAAAAGGAGCATTCACGTCATCACCACAAGAACCATTTAATATCTAATAATTGAATTAAGATTTCTTTTTGTTCGCAACTTTGGAATCATCCTAATGGAATGGAATCATCCTAACAATTTCTTTGCATTATATATATATATATATAGAAGATAATTATTGTCATTCAGTTAACAATTGCGTTTAGAGTCCTTATTCTGACGTTATAAATATTGGACACAATAAACAACATTATTTAAACATGTTATTGCGTACATCATTATATAGTGTTTAATGTACTTTGTTAATATTATAAATGAAAACATCGACTTTTTACCCAACCCTGATAACCTCATGCACGAGCATCCTACATGTTACAAAAATAGAATAAATTATAAAGCAGTATGGTAGTTAAAGAGAAGTGAACAAGTTACGATCCTCGTGCTTTACAAATTACGATGTCTGTAACAAGTTTTGAAGTAAAATACTCATCATTCATTTATATAATACAGATCGTACTTAGGTATGGCTTATTAGTAAATATTTTTACAGCTTTCATATCTCTATATAATTTAGGATATATAAATAGATAAACTCCATATTTGGAATTTGCTCAACCGCGAAATAAATAATCATATATACAAAATATCAAAATATTTTGTATTTTAGTATCTAGTTTTATATAGGCATACCTATGAATACGTATGTTTAGGTAAAATTAAATGTTTCCTGCGTATTATAATTCAAAACAGAAACGTGCTATTATCGCCACAATGCCGAAAGGGAAAAGATACCCTTTTGGGGATTAACTGTATCAGTAGATAAACACAAAATGTGGCTATGATCCTAGTCCTTTCGAAAGGACATATTGTAATGTAAATGTGAATATGAAAAATAGATATATCTCGCCTGTATCTCTATAAACATATTTTATATTTAATATGAAATTTTGTTTTATGTGTGCGTACATACACATATGTACAATATATGTTAATATCAAAAATAAACCAAATTATAAATTTTATATTATTTACCATTTATTCGACTCTAAAACTAAAATTGCACATTGTCTCTGTTAAACTGATGCTAATAAATTTTATGTTTGTGAAAAATTCAGAACTAGGAGGAATTGATGTGTGGCCCGATGCCATCAAGTGGCAAAATAACATTTGTGTATGGATTTTATATGAAACTATAACGCTTCATTTTAATACTAAAGTGGCTCGATCTTAATACGATCAATATTATTGACAATATCAGTATTGTCAATACAGTCGTTAACTTCTTGAGGGTACCACCGTCAATATCGCCATACTCCACACGGTCAATATTATTGTCAATAATTGTATTAATAAATGTGCTCAGTACGTTTGTTTCCACCATTCGGACAAATGAAATTGAGTCTTTCCAAGTGAATTTTCGTGGCGTGTGAAAAAAAAAGGAGGTGTAGCCATAATGCTATCGAAAGTATTCGTCGGGTTCAGCGAAATCGATGGATGATAGTGGTTGAAAAATCGTGAAGAATATTCTCATATGAGGCTGCTGAGGGAAATCAGATTGACAGATGCGGAAGATTTTCACAATTATTTCAGAATGAAAGAAAGGACGTTCATAAAATTATTACAGATGGTGGAACCACTCTTGAGAAGGCAGAACACAAACATGAGGGAATGTGTCCCTGTTAATGAGAGATTAGCCTTAACCCTGAGGTACTTAGCTAAAGGAAGAAATTTTAAAGATTTGAAGTTCTCTGTCATCTTGTCGTCTGCGAAGCTATAATTGAAACGTATGAAACTCTTATTCATGTCCTACGAGACTACATGGAAGTAAGTATTTTAAATATATATTCCAGATACTTTCCTACTTAGCTAAGTATATCAGTCTGCCATTGCACAGAACCTATATGAAAGTAGTTGCATGGCAGTGGAGAAAGCATGACAGTCGAAGTAGGGAAACGCATATTGAATAAATTAAAGCAAAAGATGATAGTAATTATGTATTGATTAAACAGCAAAAAAAATACAACAAGAAATAAGGTAATCAAAGTTCAAAATCCTCAATCTGTGAAGGTGTTGAAAAAAGTCGTGGCTGATAAATCGTGATGTTGGTTGTTGATTAGTTGTGGTAGGTTATCACTGATGATCAGTTGTGATGGGTTACCACAGTGAGTAGGAGAAGAGTAGCACGACTTGTTCCCGGTTGTGTGGTACTTAGAGGATATTGACATGGATATTGACATATTTCATTTATTTTTGCGGAGTTGCGATGGAGACTGCCCAAGCTTGTTTCAAAAAGCACGTCATTTATTGCTTTCTCAGCAAACTGTCTCTACTTGGCATCCAAAGTGAACAGTTTTTCTCTCCAAGCTTTTGCGATACTCGGTATGTTACGATAGTCTTCTGCATACCAGCTGAAGATGATCCCTAAATAGTTCACTCTATCGTGGATCGGTATCTGAAAGCAAGAGGTTGAATTTAATAAAACAATAAATGTAATACTGGCAGATGTTTTTAAATTTTTTCTTCATTTCCACCAAACTTTACATCTACATCTAAAGTAATAATGAACTATATACATGTGTACAATTCTTTAATCTATAACTTTTTAGCGTATTATGTTTTTATTTTTTCAATTTCCCACAAGTGAAAGATTGACAAGTGAAGGAAAATGGATTGACATTGCTCATGAATTCGTGATTCGACACCAATTTTGGATTACTGTGGGCTCTCTGGATTGGAAACACGTACCTACAATCAAACCAGATAACTCTGGATCTTTGTACTACAATTACAAGGGGTTTTTCAGTATCGTGCTGTTGGCTTTGGTTAATGCAAAAAAGGAATATACATTGGTAGACGTTGGAATGAACGGCCGAATATCTAATGGAGGAGTGATGTTCTACTCGAACTTTGGCGAATTGTTCCTGAAAAATCAATTGAATTTACCTACACCTAGGGCGCTGCCGAACCCAACGGATATCTAGCCATATGTATTTGTAGCAGACGAGGCATTTGCACTACCTACCAATTTGTTCAAACCATACTCTCAGAAATTACTTAATGATGAACGACATGTATTTAACGAGAGATTTTGCCACGAGCTCGGGTAGTGGTTGAAAATGCATTTGGTATCTTGAGTTCACGGTTCGGTGTGTTTGTAAAAATTTGTTTCCCTTGCAAAGCACCACACAGAAACAGTTCCTCGAGTGCCAAGGCAATACGTGACAAATTTTGTCATTACTATAACAATGAAGGAAAATTTTAGCTAGGGACCCATTAATCTATTTTGACAATGTTTATTTTTCAACATTGTCATTATGCTGCCTACTGCACTTTTAATACAATTTTATCAGAGTTAACGGTTGACTCAGATAAAAACTGAGCCAATTTTTTCAAAGAAATTAGCTGTTTTTATTGAAGAATTAAAAAAAAATAGCTGTTTTTTCAACCAATTTAATTTGCTTAATTTGTCTTCGAAAACTCTTAATTAGACTTGGAAATCCTAGATATCAGGATATAGGTAACAAATAAGAACTACTTAGGTGTAAGTATACAGAAGAAGGTAGGTAAATTATAACGAAAACACGACTCACCGGTTATTCTGCTTCTGCTTCACTTGGCTGCTACTCAACTGGCTTTTAAAATCTTTCAAGAAATGACAGAGTGTCCATGCAGTAGGTTTGTACACCTCAACTGGGCTCTTTCTAGGCCTCTTTGATATGACAATCTTCTTTAGTTCTTTCCTAAATTTGCTTCGTATGCTGTTTATTTTCTTCTTTACATATTCTCTTTGCCCCCTCCTGCTTTATCCTGACTAAAAAAGGGATTAGGCGTCTAGCGCAGCAATCCGAGATGTTTTATTACTGTATTTACAGTTTGCACAATTCCACAGTTCTGGAGACAGTTCAAATTGCTCAATAAAGGTCCGAAGGGCTTCGTCTTACGGGCGTTCAGTCCCCTCGTCACATACATTATTTTTTCCATCTGACTCGTTTACCGCTTCAAAGTCTTCAGTCATCGTCTCAAGGTCACTCGTATAATCCATAATACTCCCCACAAAGATCATTTTCGTCCCCTACGAAAGCACGACAACAACTGAGTATTGACAATATTATTGACGTCCGCCCCTAGACGCTCAATAATATTGACAATATCGCCTCCACTATTAAATATTGACGCCCCGAGATCAGAAAACCTGGATTTCACCAATATCGACCGTCAATACTCTTTTTTTCACCTTACATGATCAATATTATTGTCCATATCATACTGTATTGTCAATATTATTGATCGTGTTAGGACGCTTAAGGCATAATACTTTTTTTCCTTCAATATGTACTTTCCGTTTCGTATGTTTATTTAATTTTATTGAATAATTTTAAGGTACATACTACTAACGGATTGATATTCGCAAGTGGTTAGAAGATTTAAATGATTGATAGTCGTTTAGTCAGTAGTGAGGTCAAAAAACGTGTCTTCACCCTACATTTGTTTTATAGTGAGTTGAGAGGTTTCATAACAACCAGACCCAAAATTATAGTCCAAGCAAGCGTCATGTTGGAGGGATAATCCTAGGAAAGCGTAATATTAGAATAAAATGACTACCAAATTGCTAAGAAAATTAGTTCGGCCGGCCAATTCTCTTTGTCTAGTCGGTGATATTTGATTGCATGCATCGTAAATGTTTTCAGGGGGGAAGCTTAACCTAAGCGGAATTAACGAAAATTTGTTGTTGCGTAGTTAAAGGGTCTACTATTAAGTGTCTACGAAATGTTGTGGCATAGAACTTTATTAACTTCCTTTAATAATTAAAGTTGATAACATGTTTGAGAGTAATATAATTGGAATAAACAATAATGTAAGAAATTCTGATTTTTAACGCAACTAGTGCCCAATTATAAAATGGAAAGTAAATCGAAAAATCTATTTACACTTGTAAAATTGATAATAAAAGCAATTCTTAATATATCCATGTTTTTCGTATAATATTTACCAGTTATTGATTCTGACTACATAAAGTCGGAGCCTGCTAAAAAAATTATGGACGGTCGGTCTCGCCACCTCATTTTTTATATACTGCAAGTCTGAAATTTATTCCATCAACAATGATAGATTATTATGCTTTCTAAATATTTATCCTGTCTTACTATTTTATTTTCATTAACCTCATGCATTTTACTATCGCTGACGATGCAATATACCAAAACAATCTGCATTACAATCCGACTAATTTTAGACACGAGATATTTCAATCCATAGAGTTTTAATATTAAACATTGCATATTATGCATGATTCTTCTTCTTCTTCTTACTTACTTTTTTAACGTAGGCATATTGTCACCATTTATAGTCTATCACCGATTACATAAATATTGAAGAATTGAAAATTTCACATATTGAATGTCAAAAATTACGAATATCCAACTTAAAAAATTAATTTATATCACTCTTTTATTGTATAATATTGTTTAATTTTATATTCAAATTTTTATTTGTTTTCGTTTACCTCCATTTTTCCTTCTTAGCCACTTATGTGCCTGCGATAGGCGAGCTTTTCCTGCTCAGGATTGATATTTAGCATTCTCAATGGGTTTAATTCTTTTTCATTCTTTTTCGGTTTATTAATCATCATTTTGAATTACATATCCGTAGTCAGGTCCTGGTTGGTTCTTTTAACCTTTTTATCATTTCTGTCCTCCTCCTTGCTGCAAGTTTGTGCATCACATGCGACTCTAGTGCCTCAATAATTTTTCTGCTCCTGATCTACCACGTCGCATCGAGCATTTTCCTCATAATTTTGGATTTTGTTTTGTGTTATGGTTGCCCCATCTTTAGCTCTATGCGATCCTTTTGCCCATAATTCACAACGATCAAGTAGTTGTGTTCTTAAGATGTTGTTTAGAATTTTATTCCTAGCTTTCATAGAAAGATTAGAATCATATTTAAGGATGCTGTAGAATTTCCACACAGTTTTGATTGCAATGGTCTCCCTACTTTTTAACTGTAACCTCCAGTCTAGATGGTTGTCGAATATACATCCCAGATATTTGACAGTGTTTTTGATTTTCTTCCTTAAAAATTTTACTTCGGTGTTGATTTTCTTCCTTTTGCCAATTTTAATAATTTCCGTTCTTTTCCGGGTTTATTCCAAATTTTACAGAATTTTGATATACAGCTTATCCGTCTAGAGTTGTTCTTGCTACTGTCGGGTTGCGGTGTGCTGACAATCGCATTGAAAAATTTCATGTTCCTAGGTTAATGTTCATGTCCATGTGTTAATGTCCCCATCAAAAGACGACATGTTAGTAAAGAATATATTAAAAACCATTGCAGAAAGAAGTGAACCCTGAGATACATCTTCTTTTACTTATTTTCTAAACGATTTAACCAAACCAGCTGTTATTTGGAATGTTCTGGTTGCAAGGAATGATTGGGTGATTTTGATCAGTTCTATTGGAAACTTATACGGCCACATCTTAAATATGAGACCACATTTCCATGCACCATCAAAGGCTTTCCAGATCCAACAGCGCTCTATACAATGTCATTTTTTTCTCTTTGGTCTTGCGTACTGTTTTCCAAATTAGCAGTAGTACAGGTTAGGTTAGTTTATTCTTATCTGAAGACTTGTTTCAAATGTTATGTTTCAGCTATTACCTCTTGTGAACGATAATTTTAGGTAGAGCACGTTAGGTTAAGGCATATAGGTTAGATTATTGTTATTCTTATCCATCTCAAGGAAAAAATTTGAAATCTTGTATATCAGTTATTAACCATGGTGAATAATCTCGGAACACTGGCTATGCGCTTGCTAGATCGGACATAGCAATAATAGTTCGACGTTAAAAATGTAATGTAAATATTTCATTATTTACATTACATTTTAATAAAAACGTTCAGAAATAAAATTCAGAAATAAAAACGTTCCGTATCTCAAATTATTTAGATTTTAATATAGATTACTTTGGTATATTGCATTTTAATAGAAAATTTGTAGTTACCGACTACTTAAAGTGCACCGTCATCTTACTATGTCTTTCTCTCTCCTTACTTAGTACTTTTTTCCGAACGACAATTTTTTCAATTTAACTCCGCCTGTTTGTCCATTTTGTAGCACAACTTCTAAAACCGCCATATAAAAATTGAATAGATTACCACTCAATATCGACGTCCCTGCTTTATTCCTCTTTTTACATTAAACCATCTGGCCTAATACCTTCTTTTGCACTCTCGCGCTTAATCTGTGCTTTCATACATATTTTTTATGTTGTTGTTTAATCTCATTGATATGCCTACTTTCCATATTCTATTCCAGAATTTCATTTTTGGCAACTTAGCAAATGCAGCAATTAGATCTAGAGCTGTAGGCTTTTTTTCGCTTAATAATCTTTTCCTGTATTGATATTAGCCAGTCTCATAATGTTGTAAGTCATGTCCTTCTCCTTCTTAAACCAAATCTGCGTCTTAGACTACTATATTTCGTTCATTTCTTTTCCTATTTTTTATTCTCGCTATTATTCCATTCATTGTTGTAATTCCGCTATAACTAGCATCATCCTTGTCACCTCTCTTGTATAATGAATTATTTCGACTTTTTTCCACTTTTTTGACATTTTCTGGTATAGGGGGTTCGCTCCTATACCATCAGGATCTACAGGTTCACTTACTCTCATTTCCGACAACTCCTCTTCTACTTCCTCAATTAAATTATATGAAACAACATGTCATCATCTATGTTTATTTAAGTATTACTTTTAGCGAACATTTTCGGGAACTAGACCCATTATCAAGTTAAAAATTGTGCACAACATCAAAAGATCATGTTTAATCCTGGTAATAAGAGATCTACCTGACTGGCCAATATATTCTTTCCCACAGAACAAGAAATAGAATAGATGCCACTTTTATGGATAGGAGTTATTACATCTTTGTTATTAACAAAAATACTACTCAAAGTGTGTGGAGATGAGGATACTAGGAATATCTTGTCCGTAACGAGTTTTTAGACACATTCTTTTAATTCATAGGAGATTTTTCAATAGAACGGAAGTGAAAAATAAACTACATCATTAGTAGTTGAACTCGAATCAATTAGATATTGAAGTTTTCTAAAAATATTGGATAGTTTTTTCCTATAGCATTTTTGAACGAATTTGACATCATAATTATTATTCACGGCAATTTGTAAAATCGTGCGTAGTTTTAACACAAAGTTATCATAAGAGAGAGGAGAGGAACTGTATGTAGCTTTTGGAAAGCCGCATTGAAGAAGGCAGGTAGCCTTTTGAGATTCTGCTTGACAAGATAGGTTATTGATCGCATGATCAGAGAGTTTTCGATATATTTGAATTTTAATCCCTCATTGGATTTGAAAACAGTAAGAAGTATCTAAGAAGTTTATGCTATTGTGTGGTTCTATTTCACGGGTGAACTTAATATTAGGATACTGGGCATTTAAAATATTTAAGATTCTTGTGACATCTTCGGAGTTACCATTAATTATACAAAAAAAACGCCATCTTCGTATCTCTTCCAGAAACGAATCAGAAACGTTAATTTGAAGAAATTTTGTTTCTAAAGCACCCATAAACAAGTTGGCAAGAATGGTACTGAGAGGTGAACCCATTGTACGTCCGTCTGGTGTCATATAGACTTTGTTATTAAATTAAAAAAGTTTTGTTTAATACATAGAATATTTAGAAGTTCTATGATAGCAATTTTTGCATCAAAATCTATATTGTTTTCTGACAGTTTATCTTCAACAATTTGAAGAGAGTCCATTATGAGGACCGACATGTATAGATTAGTGACATCAAATGATATTAAGAAGGAAGAGTAATCCTTTTAACGGAGGAGATAAACTCAGATGTGTTGAAGATGCTATGTTCAAATTCCAAAATTATGTGGTTCTTCAGCCATCGGTCAAGAAAAAATGATAATTTATGGACAAATGAATTTCTATAACTGACAAGTTGTTATCGGTATATTGGACAGAGCCCCGCAGAATCGATAAATGATTAAAACATCCATCTAAACAAATAATCATCATCTAATTAATTCAAAAATGGCCAAACTAATAAATCAAGTATTCATTTTATTTTACACATTTTATTAAAAATAATTTGTTTTCGTGGTGTAGGAAAAAGGGAATCTAATGCCGCCCGCCGCAGGAGCAAAGAGCACTGCCTGTCGCCATCGCGGAGCGCGTTTTCGCATGCGTTAGAGAGAGAATCAGAAGAGAAAAGAGGATGGAGAATACAGCGCGTATTCGACTTCTTTCTCTTGCTGTTTACACGTTGCTGTTTTGTTTTTGCTTTTCTTTTGCGAGGTTACATCAACTGAAGAATATGTTCGTACCCTTTTATAGCATTTACTTTTCGTGTACTATGTTATTATAGACTTTCGCTTTGCGTTTTCGATTCAAGCAACGGAAGGATTGGCGTTATTTATCCACAAGTTTTTTTATACACTTAGATGAGAATTCTTTTAGAAACGACAACCAAGATCGTCAGTCAAGCCAAGGAGTCCGGGGAGTAACACGCCTCTCCTTCGGGCACGCAGGGAGGCGTGCTGGTTAGATGCCAAACGCACAAAATTAACATAGTTTTTTATTTTCATGTGTTAGAGAAATAGGCAGCGGAGTAGGTGAGATGGAAAGCAATAGCATCATATTTCATACTAACCTTCCTTTTGCTATGGTTTTTGTCCTAAGCAGATGTCTGTCATGCTTTTTTGTGCAATTGCACCGAAAACAAAATACGAACAAAAAATGATGTCTTACATTTTTTGTGCACGATCATCGAATGTAGAAGACGAACAAAAAATAGGTACAAACAAGAGAGAGGAATATGTTTCGTGGTCTGTTTTGACTCGCGTTTTTGCCGCCTAATTTTTTTAACATAGAGTTCTGGCGATATCAATTCAAACAAGCAACCTCTTAGTAAGGAGTTTGAACCCGCGTTCATTACTCTCGTCTAACGACAGATTTACGACCTCCATTTTGATGGGTTTATTGACTCGCACGTCTCGCACGTCTGCACGAACGTTCGATAACATCGTATTTCGACAAACAACTTTGATGGGTTTAATGAACTTGGAGGGGGGGGCGTTATCTTCGTATGAGCAAATTTTTCTATTATTTGTATGGAATATACACCCTCTTGAATGCTTTCCACGTAAAAGTTTGCCGCCACTATGGCATGGTTGGCTAGTCACTGTTCTGGAAGGAGAAGCGCAGCCTGTCGCGCGTTTGCACGTTAAAGCTGATTAGAGAGCAAGCCATCGTAGAATCATAGAAACGTAATATCGTAGCACGGATGATAAGCGAAATTATTCCTTAAAATTCGCAACGGACAAAAATTCATCGCTTATTCGAGGAATATTCTCCCTTGTCTAAAATTTTAGCAGTAATTTCGACGATTTTAGCAGTAAGTCCTGCCCAAGTGCTGCCGGCAGCATCAATTACTTCCGCCGTCTAGCTGGACACCTAAAATCTCTAATTTCATATAAAAAGCCATATCCAGGCCTATTTCAACAAGACGCATTTTGTCTTGTTTCTGTTAGATCATGTGTGAGGAATATGCTCACAGTTCGAACAATCATAACACTCTAATGGGCTACAAACTTATTCTCGTAAAGTGAGCAATAGTCGCACTCCCGAATCTCTTTGAACGCTAAGTAAACGCCAACAATAAAACCATTAATTTATACTTTTCATTTTAATTACATTAAATTAAATTCACTCTTTCAACACTAAAAGCTCACAACAAAAATATCAGGTAAACAAAATTCACGTCCATAAAATTTTCGGTGATGAAATCTTTCGTTCCTTTAATATATAACTCGTCTGTTCTCTTTTCTCGCTCATCTACACATTTCATTACCCTATCCGTGTATCTACGATATCAATGAGGAAGAGAGGAGGTAGCCAGCAGAAGAGGAGGGCCGCCCTACGTGAAGCATTCCTGGCCCGCAGAGGAAGCCGTGATACAACTCCCGAGCGACCAATCAAACAGCGTTGTCCGAGAACGCCGCGATATTTAGTCGACACTGAGCCGTCCGTACCAGAACCACAACAGAATCCTCCGCCGATCCAGTCTGACGATCCGTGGACACCTCCAGGTTCGCCATTGCCTCCGACACCACCGGGAGATGTCTCATTACCTCATTACGGATGGTTATACTAAGTTGCGCCAGATGGACATCGCCGACTTTTTCAGTGATAGCGACTAACATCACAACGTACCTCACTTTTCCGCACAGGTCGCAAAATCACCAGCTTCAATATCCACGTCACCGTCTTAAAATCCGTGTCTAATCCGAACAATTATTGAGAACTTATATCAAATTTTATAATATCTTAATTCGCTAGCTTGCCTGCTTCGAAAATCTGTTGTTTTGTATTGCTATCTTATTCATATATGCATACCTATTTATGATAATTAAAATGGGCCGGATTCGTTAAATCAGCCCACCTTGAAAGATCACAAAAATAAATAAAAATGAGTTTCAAGTAAGAGCATTTATGTTACAGAAAAATTATAGTCCATCAGACGTAAATAAAGTTTGTATTTTATTCTGAAACTGCTATAACCTAAAACAAAGTCGTCTAATAGGATAGTAATCCCCTTTATGGATTTTGATAACTCCATAGAGTCTTGTAATAGAAGCGTTCAGGCTCAAAATATGAAATTCTTTATATAAATTCGGATCTTTAAATTCATGTATCACTGATTTAAATAATTTCATATGTTGTTGTTCTCTACGAAGTCCAAAACTTTTGTATTGTACTTCAACTTCTGTCTGGACAAAATGATAATGCAATTTCCTTTATCTGCTTTGCTAATGACCAATTAATTTCATTACGATATTATTGGAAGTTGAAATAATATTCTCTTTTTGTTATATTTGTTAAATATATTTAAGTTATATTCTCAAATTTAAGTTACATATCTACCTCTTTCACATCAGCATATTTTACAACCCTATCTTGGAAGTATCTTCAGACCCACTTTCTTCTTACAATCCATTTTTTACATCTTCTTTATTCTTAACTTTATTTCCTTTTGTTCTCTATCCACACCCTTTTTACTCCTATATCCCCCTGTTTTTTGTTTTTTTTCTCTTACGACTGTTCTCACTCTGGTTTTTTTTCTATCTGCCAAATTTCATTATATCCTATAATCAATCCCATAATTAATCCGCGCCTTAGATTATGTCACGAATTAAGATCTCACGTCAGTGGACCTTCTTTTAAAAAAAATTATTGTTTATTTTTAAAATTATTTTACAGATTAATGATTTCTGATTTTGGTTTACTTATTTTACTTTATTACTTACAACATTATATAAATAATACTTAAATACGTTTCATAATTTGCCAAGATAAAGCAATTTATTTAGTTACATTAATAATGAAAATTTCATATGATTAATACATTTACGCTTGCCAAGTCTAAGCGAATCGGTTTACTTGTTAAATTCTTTCTTATTTATTATACAATACTTATTAAACTCATTATGCAAGATTAACAATAATGGTTTAACTTTAATGAATCTTTATAACATTTAAATTAACTTATATTGCAACATCATCCAACATTAAGATGGCTGCCGCAGTCTATATTATATACTTAACTATGTTACATGTTCTTATGCTAATTGCTTAATTACTAAAATGAACAAGGAGGATATAGAGCGTGCGTCGCTTTATGTATATGCTTTTCTATCGTTCATTTTCATGCTGGCGGACGAACGAATCGATACGAATTGTTATTCCGTTATTGATATTATATTGATCGGCCTAAAGTTCAAGTATAGAGATGCGGGTATATATCTCACGACTTAGACTACATTACTTCAAATCAAACTAGAGACCTAATACAAAATCCAAATAGTTTAAGGTTACAATGATACAGGGTCTTAAAAAGGTTTGACGAATAAATAAAAATTGAGTTTGTAGTACAATTATGACGGCTACAGTTTGGGAATCAGCTTATGAAAGTTACAATAAAAATACTTGAACAAATTTTACCAGAGAGGAATCACTTACATTCCGTATAATTATTATTGTTCTAAACGCATCAATTTTGAGGTTGCGAAGTATATAGAAACATTTCTGATTTTCAATTTATGGCAATTAGAACAGTCAGTCCAGTCCGTCCATGATATTTGAATGCTTTTTGTAGATTTCTAAATTTAAGTAAATCTTAATCGAATCCGAATTTCTTTAACACTTGTTTTATTATTAAAAAATCTATATAATTTAATAGTAAATTTGTGAATTGATACAACTTTCTCTTTTATATATATTTTTTCATATTAAATATTATTTATCGCTTATTTGCGTGCTTAAAGTAGTAATTTCGTGGACCTAAATATCAGATATAGGGCGAATGCCTGTACTTTCATGCTTAATGCCAACTCACAAAATCCATTAAACGACTCTAATAAATACTGATTATCATCTTTTATTTAATATGTAAATAATGGCAATAAACGCGTTTGTTGCGCATGTATTTGCCTACCCCTGCAACTATTATAAAATATATTTATTACTGGGGCAAAATTATAAGCTCATGCCATTAAAAAGCGAGTAGCTTATCATAGCGGGTGTAAAGGAAATGGAATGCACGTGTTGTGGAAGAGTGGTGTGTAACAGTGTTTATCAATACTTGCAGATTCAGTAATAATTTTTTTAGGAGAATTGTTTAGTAATACGATTGACATTGTTTCGTTGAGATTAGAGACATGGAATTGAGTTCATTAGGATAAATCAGCTAGTTTAAATTATTGCACAATTTATAGGGTTTTAATAAATTCACACTAATAAAATTGGCAATTAAACAATAGGTATTGGAACCCTTGCATTATTAAAACTAAGATTCAATCTTAATAAAATAAGTACACCCCATGAATTAATAAAACACAAAAAACACGATTGATTTTTAAATACTTTATTAATAACCAAATAATTTATTTTACATGCAACAAAAATTATAGTGGATTTACGAACTTCGCCAAATTATAAAACAAGTACTAGTTAAGACTTATTCGTATTTTTATCAAATTCAATTAGTCAGGTATAAATAAAAACTATTACGATTCATAAAATCTATTTAATAAGAAAATGTTGAAATACAACAAATATTATTACACTAAGCAATAAAGCAAGAGTTGATTTACGTTTATTCAACAATTTTCGCATTCAACAATTTTCGTAAATTTGGATATAAAGAAATAACTTCCTAGCAACATTCAATTATAAAGAAATCGCCTGACTTGTAATTTAAAAAAACTCAATACGGTTGTGGTGTCATCAAACTACGTAAAGATATATTTTCCATCGGATTACTAAAATGTGTTATTAGCTATCAATTAAATGAAAAATTACTTACATTGACTATAACTATTTATTCAGAATATAAACCATAATTTAACTTGTTTGAATTTCTCATGTCATTTGATTTATCTATATAATAAAAATCTACCTTCGTTTTGTCGTTGAAGCCGTTTTCCGGACAAACCGTTAGAGTACAGCGACCAAATTCACACCATATATTCGTTATAATACGGAGATGGTTTATAGATATAGAAATCCGGGAAAACGGGAGTACCGGAACAACGGCAATAAGGGAACACATATTCAAACCATATTCAGGCAGTATTCATGACATATATGCGTCATAACACGGGAATAGTTTTTGAACACGGGAATGCGGAAATATGGGAATACAGGAACACATACTCAGACCATATTTAGATCATTCATTCGGAATAACACGTGAATGGTTTTTCAACACGCATGACCGCGGCCAAGCCGCGTCCATACGACCGCATGCCGCGGCAATTAGACCATGTCGCTGCTCGCGGCCAAGTCGCGCCCGCATGCCACGGCAATTAGGCCATATCGTTGGCTGATGTAAAGCCGCGGCCGCAGGAGACTGGAGTGCGGATAGCAGACCGCGCCAATTAGACCAAGCCCTTGTCGCGGCAAAGTCACGGCAATGTAGCCATACCGCTGGTTGCGACTAAGCCGCGGCAATTAGATCATGTTACGGTAATTAGACTATGGCAATTAGAATCGCTACTCGCGGCGAAGCGGCGGCCACAGGCTGCGACAATTAGGTCATTTCGTTGGATGCGGCCGCATACCACGGTATTGCGGACAGCAGACCTGCCCGCGCCGTAGGAAAATACGGGAACCAGGTACGGGGCAAAACAAAGTTTGCTGGGTCAACTAGTAATAAATAAAATTGCTTATATCTGGCCATCTGCCATTATTTTTACAAGACAAATAATAATAAGGAACATACGTGCAAATAAACTGATCAAGACTAATTAAGAACTGATTAACATCTGTCAAGAACTGGAAATCTTTCCCCACTGAATTTCCCTGCAAGCGACCTAAACCCTCACTGTTTCGTACCACTTTGGTAGCACTTTTACTGCATCTCACCTCTGCTTATTAGAAAGCCTATTACTTAAATTATTTTTTGCATTATCTCTTTCTAACAACATGAACGAAAAACTCATTAGCGATAAAAACACTGTTTTCTTTTTCCCTTTGTTTCTAGTTTCTTGCATCGCGGCAAGTTTATTTCTCAACTACAAAGTAACACATGCACGATGAAATCATCATGTGTGTGAATTTTTTCAGATAGAATGAATTTTGTAAAATTAATGAACTTAGAACGATAGATTGCTATATTAGTTTATGAAATTTATTTATTTTAATGTTTCCCATCATTTTAACATTATTCTTTTTGATCTTTTAAAATATTTAAAATCTCTACAGTAGAATCCCAAGAATTGAATATATCTAACGTTTTTGTCGTTATAATATCATTATGTCGTTATAATAACACGAATACATTATGTCACATTAATGATTAAGATGGGGCATCTTATTAATTCCTAAAAAATGTTTCGCTCAGTACCAGTTATGGATACCAGCGATGCCGTCGCATTTGTCAAAATAGATGATAGAAGTTCATTCCCAAGTAATATCGCTATCGAATGGATACTAGACCAGTACAGTTAATATTCTCTGAAATATGTGTTTGTCGCTTTTCTACAGAAATACAATCTTTTATTAGCTTTCATCTTGGTTTTCCTTATAGCGTGATATGCACAGTCTGTACTTGAAAATTACCCCGTAATTAATTAAATATAGCTTCTATGCAAGAGCTTATATGTTATAAATTATAGAATGGCTTGATTTATCTTGGAGGTCAAGCTGATTCTAGAACGGCCCCTCTTTCTTCTCCCATACGAAAATCAGTCGTGAATTATTCTTGGCCACCTTTCGTCGGCCATCTGCTTTAGTTAAGTTGTTTACCACGTAAGTTGTTTAGATTCAATGATATCTCTGATATTCTATAATATCATAGAAATGGACTATCATTGAAGTGGAAGTGGACTATTCCACTTCCAACATTTGCCTGATATTAAAGTTGGTGACATTGGTAAGTTGGTAAAAGTCGTTGACGTTTTCTATTGTTTAGCATTCAAACCTTTCTAGTATCATGTTTATCAGTTCCATTACTGGTAAGCGTAATACGTAAATATTTATATTCATAAACTAACTTTGAAGAAAGTCGGGGAGTGCAACAATTACCGGGGCATAAGCTTAACCAGCTCAGGGGTTAGCTATATGGGCGGATGCTAAAATAAAGGATTGAAGAACATTGTGAAGAACCAGAATATCAGTAGCGTTCAGAGCAGGCATGAATCTTGCATGGATAATGCTTTCTGTCTTAAACAAATTAACGAAAAGAAAATGGCGCAAGGAAGACCAGCACATGCAGTTTTCATTGAGATAAAAAAGCGTACCAATCTGTACCCCTCAACAAATTGTGGAAAGCACTTGATTACTTTCAGATTCCGTCCACTTACAATAACGCCCTGAAGAGATTATATAAAAACATTACTAGTGCAGTAAAAGTAAGCACGAAGCTTTCTGCAGAATTTCTAGTAATTAAGGGATTGCGATAAGGGTGCTGCATTTCGCCTACACTTTTTACAATTTCCATCAGCAAAGTACTAAAGCACTGGCACAGAAAATGTGAGAAAATGGGATTAGAGATAGATGGACCTAAATACTTTACTGTTTGCCGACGACTAAATTATATTAATGCACGGCTACAACAATATCTCGTTCATGTTACGAAAGCTCCTAGAAGATTCCGATTAATGGGGTCTAGAGATTAATATGCAAGAAACCCAATATATGGCCATTGGAGATCCAACTATGAACATTGTTATGCAAGTGATAAAATCAATAAAGTTCATTAATTTCTATGAAATTAGTATTCTAGAAGGATGTCTTTAATTTTGCATATAGCTATTACAAGGAGCAATAGTAAAAATTTCAGTCCTTCATTGTTTTCCAAAGTACTTGCGACCATTGTCGATGCACTTTTTCATTCGTTCAAACCAATTGTTAAAGCTCTTATTCCACTCAGGGTATGCTCAAAATGGCCATTTGGAAGGCATCGACTACATCTTCAGGTGATTGAAATCGTTGACCACGGAGTGCATTCTTGATGGCGGAAAATGTAAAAAATCGCTGGGACTTAAGTCTGGGCTATACGGAGGATGATCAGGCAATTCGATGTTTTGTTGCTCCAAAAACTCAAATGTTTTCAAGCAGTGTGAGCACTCGCATTGTCATTGTGAAGAATGATCCTACCCTGGGTTATTTTTTCATAACAATAGATCTATAACTCTGTTGAAACGATTTAAAGTTCTTCGGCACGAACTGACAGAGCCGCCAGCAGATTGTTCCTCGGTCAACAGATGCGGGTACCAACGTGAAACTAATTTGGTCACGCACAACTCATCTTTTGGATTGTGATCTTAGAAATGCACAAGGAATTCTCGATCTCACGGTAAGTTACATGACGATCTTCATTAATCATTTCGAGCACAGTATTGACATTTTCTTGGGTGATCTCTGATTTTGGTGGACCTAGCCTAGGATGATCGCTGAGAATTGTGCGTCAACTTCGAATTTAGAGTACCAGCGGGAAATTGTCAAAAAATAGAAAAAAGCAGTAACCAACTCGGCAAGACATCGTTGTTGCGATAAACTTCTTCGAAACTTGGAAAAAATTATCGCACGGAAATGATCTCGATTTTGTTCGATGTTTCTGAACGGCTTACTAACTTTAATTTCGGAATTTGCACCTTCTATGTGGCTATATGCAAAATTAACGTGATGTCCCTCGTAAGAGCTACTCGCTTGATGTGGATTAGTTATCAAAGAGAGTGTATGTTAAAGTTGTAGCGGTCACACATTGACAAATATGGAATATCCAATATGTTAATCTGACCTACAAAATTTTTAATACATCATTGACAACAACTAAGTCTAGTAATAGCATTATGAACTGACGCGCCTGGTTGTGAAAATATTTCTAATTGAATAATTTGTGCTATTGCGGAAATTAATTTGCAGGTAGTTATAAATCTGTTTATTAAATGTCTCGAGCAATTAATATATCCTACAGGGTGGAAGAAAGCTAGGCTGGTACTGCTTCCGTTAAAAGAGCAGACCACTAACAAGTGCGAATTCATTTCGCCTTATATACCCTATTAATGCATGGTGCATGGGTAAATTATTTCAAACAGTAATAACGATGCGCATTACCAAACATCCAAACATCTGGATGGCAAAGGGGATAATCTCTTTCTAGGATGGATTTTGTCAAAATCTCTAGACTATCGGCATGATGAATTGTGGATACGATTAGGAGAGTTAGAGCAATGTCGAAATCATAAATTTATGGTCGCCAAGACTTCCTCCGTTATCTTTGAGAAATTGGAAACGTTTTACACGAAGAGGAGATAAAGAAAATTGTAGAATTGCAGGTATCGGTTTATGTTTGCCAGCAGTAAAGGCTATTTTACTGTAGAAAGCTGCTTATGATGGATTACTAAGCAAACGTTCACCACTTGAAGCTGCCACTGTCTCATTTGCTGATGACTTTTCAATGTGTGTTTTAAACAGCCAAAGAAAAGCTAATAAATATGTGCAAAATTTTACCTGTTTACCTCAAATTCCGAATTTTGAAAAAGTTCAAAAAGTATTATATAAGATGTCAATTTGATTTTCGGTTTTACTACTTTTCACTTTTATTGGGAGTTCCAAAATTATTTTTGTTGTAGGTTCTCTTGTAATCAAATAGTTTTAAGATTAAATAAGAATATTATCATATTATAAAATATTTGTAATATTCCCTATTACTATAAAACATTTGTAATGTATTGCTAATATGCTATTATAAAATATTTGTGGCAATGTCACTAGAAACAAGAAATGATAAAGCACTATAAACCGTTTTTTCCAAACCAACGCTTTATACTCGTATAAACTATAAAACGCTTTCCAGTAGTATATTTTGTTGCAGCTCCAATTTAAATCTACTTTACAACGAAGTAACATATTTTCTTTTACACTCACTTCCTTCCGTATTTGAAAAGACATGACGAAATTTGTGGGCTTTCAAAGTTTTAGGAGTTGAAGGAACATTAGTAGATCTACTTATGTAAATGAGGCAAAGAATATAAAAAAAGAAAAATTGTGGAGAAAAAAAGTAACAAATAAGGTCTTGGTTGACAACAAATGTGTGTGTATAAAGAACGACTTAGTTAAGAATTAACTTAAATATAAATATTTCTTTATTATTCATTTATTTTATGGATATCTGTTGTATGTAACTTGTCTTTTTTTCAAATTTATAAACGCAATGGCTTTTTGCGGCACACGCACTTGCTGCTTCAATTGACAGCTACCTGTCTATCTGTCATTGATCTCACCGAGTAAAAATTGACGACGAGATTAGTTCTCATGTGGATGATAAACGTGGTTTCCGCAAGAAACAGTTTCGGGGCGTCTGTTATTCATAATGATTTGACCTTAATTATTTGTTATTCTACGAAGTACTGATTAATTAATCTTGTTTGCTGAAGCTACTGTTTTCTGGTTCAAGGAATGACATGGTCGGGGATGTTCGTTACAGAATGTGTTTCAATCAAAGCAGGATCGTAATTTGTTTGCTGTATAACTACTATACTGCTTTTTATATTTTATCCAGTTTATTTGTAACATCTTGCATGAGAATTATACAGGATTGAATTAGAATTCGCTATTCTTAATTTTTGTTATAAAGTACGTAAACACTATAATGATGTACGCAATCACATGTTTAAATTATCTGGTTTATTTTTCTGTAATATTTATAACATCAAAATATATGCTTCTTCTCGTGATTTTAATTAACTGACAATGAGTTGCGAATTTAATTACAATACAAAAATTGTTAGGATGATTCCATTTTCCATTAGCAAAATAATTAGGGAAATAAAGATAATTTGATGTTATTAATGTATCTTCTGATTGGATTGCGTGGCTTCTCCTTGGCTTGTCCCAGATGTTGGTGAACTTAAATGATTGGATGACGAAGATTTATAGTAGATGTAGATTAGTTCAGATCATTAGTATGATGTTGATATGAAGATGGCGTAAAATAAATTGTTATAGTTAATGTGTGATGAAGAAAATTAAATGTTGCGGTGATGAAGGATCATTCGCTGTCGCTGTATTGAAATTATCGTCGTTGGTGATCTACACGTGCGTCAGGTGTTGAATCTCTGCCATCTCCGTTGTCTTGGTGCATGGATGATTGTTTGACCGCTTCCTCTGATGTTGACTTCATAGCTTTCCCATTGACGAAGATTTGTCAAGGAAGGGTTAAGAAAGATCAATATGAGTAAATGAAATAAGAAGTGAGTAATGAGATAACGAAAGATGCAGCAGATAATTATGAATGGAATTATCTATGTATGTTTGACCTGACGTTTGTAGATACTTGTGGATTTAATTTTTTTGATAGTTGATTTAAAAGTGATGATTAAATTAATACTGATTTTACGCCTCTTTTGAACAAGCCACATTCACGGCTGCGATGAGCACTCACCGACCGTAAGATAGATACGGTCTTTTATTGTTAATTATGACTTAACAATAAAAGGCAATTAACAAGCTGACAAACAATTAACAAGCTGATAGAGCTAGGTTCTCCCGCCACATCCAAAGACCATAATTCCCAAATTTCGGCTGTGGCATGACAGCTTGAGTGGCTCTTTTTTATGCGAATTCTGTAGGAAGAAACTGTTTTTGACGGCTCAGTTAAGCCGTGGCGTTCAGCGGCGTCACAAAAAAGGCGTAGCTTGAAGGAACTTCTGCTAGAAAATTTTTGGTAAGTTCGAATTTCGCCCGATAAAATTTCTTCCTGACCGTTAAGAAATTTAGGAATCTAAGTTGCATTATTTTGTTGACGAAGATCCGGGAAAATGTAAGCGGTGGTAATTCCCAAACGGTAGTGGGATAGCTTTATGCGGTTCAAGAAGCATTGCATTCAAAACGCCTTCTTATGTAAACTAATATCCAATCGAATTTCACGACAAATGCAAAGTGTAACGGTTTATTTAAAATAGGTGGAGGAAAAAGTTCGTTGTGTTTCTTTATGTAAAGAACATAAATCGCCAAAAGAAATACGTTAACTTACAATAGTAAAAGTAAAAAAGTCGTTACAATATTAAAATGCTAGAATGTCATATCCACTTGAGAAAAGGATTCATATATTTAAGTAAAGAGCGCCGCTTGTTGCTTTTCGGTGTTTATTATTTTTTTTACACTAAACGCTGAGCAAATTTTGCGCATACATGTTTGTATGTTTTTTTTTCTATACTGATTGTATTTTGTTGATACTTATATTATTCTCACGGCGGCAGTTATCACAATTTGGCTTTTATTTTTAAACGGAACAAATCTTATTATATAAACTTGTATTACTAATATTTATTATTTTACTAAATTCATTTATTATATTCATTTTAAGAAACAAATTAGATTTCATTAGGCAATTTATATATTATATTGGCGGATTACTCATTAAATTGATGATTTATTAGGGAATTGCTTGTGGCAATTGTTAATTATTGTAAAATTTTTAAAATAAAGTCCTCTCAAAGGCTTCGTGTCAACTCTTTTTGTTATTAATATACAAGCCTGTCAGCTTCATAATGACGTAACAATTTAGGTCGCTATAGACCTACAGGTGTTTGTTTTTGCTTTATGATGTAACAGTTATATTATTTACATTTAGATTTACAGTAAAAACCTTAAATGTAAAAAAATTTGAGATCCAAACGTGTTACTTGAACTTATACCACACTATTTGAAAGCCAGTTTATATATATTTTTGTAATAATAAAATATTTTCTTTATTCAATATATCCATGAAAATAACTATTGGCATGTGATAAATTTTAATACCAGTTCTCAAGTAAATATAATAATTTCCAATAAAAATTAACTAGTTCACTAATTTATTAGTTTAGCCTTTGAATAAAATTAGTAACAAGAATAAATTCAGAATTTAATTTGTTTAATAGTATAATAAAAACTTACATACTTACATTTGTGCAGTAGACATCACAAACAACACTATGCTGTACTCTAGATTTATTTTTAGTTTTAAAAATTCAACATTCAACTGGCTTTTGCGTGACAAAACTGCTTTTCTATGGAATGTTTCTCCTAATCTCGCTTCTGGCAGATTCCTACCGTCCATCAGCTCTGATATCTGCTATAAGTTCCCTTTCCAATTTTCTTACCTAGTGGACGTTGATCCCCTACACATTTTGTGGTCACTACAACTGTAATACTCTTTACAAAAACACAAAGAATCAGTTGCGTGGTTACAAGCTGAAATTAAAACAGAACGATGCAGCAAGTATTCACGGAAGCGCAGTCGTTCCTCTCTGGAACTCACTCCCATTTGATATTGTCAAGGCGAACACAAAAAACATGTTCAAGAACAAACTAGATTTAAAAATGTGTTAAAATAATGTGCGCGTTCGCGTTATTGTAGTTCTTATTAACTCCAAGTTGTCTACGTTGCAGTGTTAATAATAATAAAAATTATTATGGTGTTAGAGGTCCATTACTTTCAATTCTTTTTATCTGGACAAATTGCAACTGTAGGAGGCAAATTGTCCGAACCACGGCTACTAAAATATGGGGTCTCGCAAGGTTCCATACTAATACCCATAATATTTATAATATATATTGTGACGTACTATCGCTTATAGATATACATATGCTAACGGAAATTTAACTCGCGTCGCTGCTAATGGGGAGTCTTAGAGTTTGTCACAATAATGGCGCAAATATATATCTTAAAATTATCGCCTAAGACTGTCTTCGGGAATCTACTCGGGCACCAGGTCCGTTTAGAGTGAGATCGCAGTTTGAACTGATGTTGTTCCGGTCTTGAGGTTTTCTGATGATTTAGGTCACTTCGAGTCTTCTGAGTTGTCCAGAGGTTTTCGTTAAGCAGTTAGCGGTAAGCAAATATTTATTTAAATACACTAAATCGCTAGCGGTCAATTAATAAGCGGTAATATATTTATATTAAGCGATACAAAAAAACGTGCGCTGATAACATCAATGAAACACAACAAAAATTATGCGAGGCGCATGTACTGGCGGATTATAATCCAACAGGTAAACGGGGGCGGAGGGGGTTCTTTCTTTCAGCTTTCTTTTCGCGTACGGGTGATTTAGCAGAATGAGTCGGAATGCGATAAGTACAGGAATGCGGTAAAACCACTATTAGTTACTCAACACACCGGTCGGACAGATGTGTTCAGCTAGTCGAGTGATAGCAACTGACGGGCCTCTCCGATACAGTGGCTCACACTCTAGCGGTGCAGTGGGGTTAAAAGTAACCACTAAAAGTTACCTATCACACCGGCCGTACAGATGTGTTAAGCTTATCGAGTGACTGCTACTGACGGGTCGTCCCGTTACAGTGATATACACTAACGGTGCGGTGCGGTTAGAGGTAACCACTAAAACTTATCTAACACACCGGTCGTGCAGATGCGTTAAGCTTACTTATTGAGTGATTGTGACTGACGTGTCGGTCCAATACAATAGCATACACTCTAGTGGTTAGTGGGATAAAGGATACCACTATTACTTACTTAACACATCGGTCGGACAGATGTATTAAGCATATTGAGTGCTCGTGGCTGACAGGTCGCTCCGATACAGCAGCATACACAATAGCGGTGTATGAAGGGTAAAGGAAACTACTATGACTTACCTAACACCCCGGTCGGACAGAGATGTTAAGCTTGTTGAATGATTGTAGCTGACGAGGCACTCCAATACAGCGACATACACTATAGCAGTATAAAAGTGGCATGCATGAAAATTTATAATTAAAGCCCGGAGCTAGTGGGGAGGCTCTATGCAGAAAGGATTGGAAAACTATTATAACATGCTTTTTACTTTATTATATATTAAAAAAAAACTGCTTAAAAGAAGAAAATTAAAGAAAATGGTTGCCTGGCGATGTAAAATGCTAACCCAAATTCTAAACTGTTAATCTTTCATATTCTTTCCTAGTAAGATTACCAACACATTTTAATATTGTAAATTCTGTCATTTCTCGTCGTCGAAATTTCAACGAAACTATATGATCCTTGTAGTAAAAGTTTAATATCATGGTTGTAAAACTCAAAGGGCAACGTCGTATAGTTCAAACTTTATTATATATAACGTTTTTTATTTTTGCTACTTTTTTACACTTAATTTTATATGATTAAAAATCCATATGTTCAATCAAGATTGAACAGGGCAATATCAGAAAAAATTCATGAGTACAATTTTTTAGATATTTTTATTTCTCATTTTTTTCATGTTGCATTTAAATTATAGGATCCCTAGTATATTTGGTTTATTTTAATAGACGTAGTAGTTATTACAGCTAGCAAAATTAAAACAATTGTTTTTGCTTCATATCAAATATTACTATATCATGTCTAGGTCACATTTAATTAGAAACAAATTGTATATCAAATATTTAGCTTATTATTGCAATTAATCATTATCAAGTTCAATGAATTTATTTAGTTTTTTTTACATGTCTAATAAAACTGAGGATAGATTTGTTTGTAGATGCCAACTAATACTGATATTTCAGGAATCTGTAAACTGTAAAAATGTTCTTAAAAATTATACATTTTTTACCTTTAGCATAGGCGTGAATATTTAGATTTTTTATTTAAGCACTAATTAATTTTAATTCTTTTTTGATTTATTCTAAAAAAAGTTGAAGTTGTATTTTTATAGTTATTTCGCCAAACGGGGGTTCAAACCCCCTCCCCCGTACTTACACCCATGGAATTATTACTTTTGTTTATATTTGAAACAATAGTTTGTAAACTTATAGCTTTTAACCACTTGAATTAAACGCTTTCCAGTTCACTGATACTATAAGATATAAGATACGTTTTTTTTTTACCAGAACACCCAAGATCTTTCATCGGTTGGTTCCTCAATTTTTGATTTTTGTTTTATTTTAGAATATTGTTTATTAGAGATTAATTCAGCTTTAGTAGAATTTCTTTATTAATTGGTTCCTTTTGAATTCACCACATTTAGTTTATATGAAAGTAAATTCACCAATTCTGATATTCGAGTTCGAAGACACTTCGAATCCAAAGACACTGTACATGGTGTTTATAAAAACGGCCGATTTAACAGTAATTTGATCATTTTAAATAACTAACTTGGTTTCAGCTAATGTTGAGAAAACGAAATCTAACAATCTTATACGCGTATAATCCTTACAGTTATGTATAATGCAAGGTTTGCTTGAGAATATCTAAGCCAATTTTGAACAAAAAAGGGAAGTTACAAAACTTTCTTCTTCTTAAGGTGCCATATCCACTAATGTTGGCGACAATTCTAGCATATTCGTCACGGTCTTGCGCGGCTCTGAAGAGTGTGTGTGCATCATGACCAGGCCAATCTCTTATGTTTTTGAGCCATGAATACTTTTTCCTTCCAATGCCATGTTTTCCCACAATTTTTCCTTCCATGATGAGCTTGAGGAATTGGTATTTGGTATTTCCGAATATGTGACCCAAGTAAGCAGTTTTTCTTCTTTTAATGATTTGCAACAGTTCTCTCTCTGTCCCCATACGTCTTAGGACTTCAGCGTTAGTTATATCGTCTGCCCACGAGATTTTTAATAGTCTTCTAAACAGCCACATTTCAATTGCTTCCAGTCGGTTCATAGTGTTAACCTTAAGGGTCCAAGTCTCCACACCATAGAGCGGCACTGAGTACACGTAGCTTTTTTAAAACGACAACGTAAGCGTAGACTAAGGGTTGGATTGTTCAATAGGGTTCTCATATTTGTAAATGCTGTTCTAACAGTACAAACCTACTCCGTATCTCTGTGTCAGGATTCAGGTCTTCAGTTATCCATCTACTGAGAAACCTGAACTTAGAGACCTGTTGAATCTGTTTGCCATTCACCAATATGTTCAAATGTCCAGTCGGTGCTCTGCTTACCATAATAGTTTTTGTTTTTTCTACCTTGATTTTTAAACCACGTCTTTCTCCAGCTGATAGTCTGTTGATAAGGCGTTGCAGTAACTCCTGACTTTCCGCAATGATAACCGTGTCATCTGCATAACGAAGATTGTTGACAGGATGACCATTAATTTTTCTACCGTCGTAGTAGTAGGATACCACGGATTCTACCGCGCCGCCAAGCCGCCAAGACCTTACCTTAACTCGTTCTAAAATAATATTCGTTCCGTGTCATTTTGGGCACACTCACAAACTGACTCAATATAAATTAAAGAGCAGTGACGACTAGACGCATCTTTATCTTACAACTTTTTTCAATCGGAAAACTTTGTTATTTCGTTTCCTATTTTCGCTGATTCTGTTTTATATATAATTTTTTATTTATGAAAGAAAGGCCTTTATCATCCATTATTGTCTCTAGGAGCCCTATTAATTGTGGATGTTTGACACTGTCAAAAGCCTTCTGGTAATCTATGAAGGATAGGCAGACGTCCTTTCGCTGATCACGACATTTTTGAAGTAAGACGCTCAGACTAAAGAGTGCTTTTCGTGTACCAAACTCCTGCCTGAATCCCCGCTGTGTTGGGCCGATCTCTTATTCGCATCTGCTATATATTCTCCTGTGTACTACTTTTTATTTTTTCATGAAGAGCTTTAAGACCTGAATCATTAAGCTTGTAGCGACTAGCATTTGGCTTTTTTGGAATAGGCACAAAGATTGAGTGAAGCCAGTGCAACTATCATTGAATAGTTGTACCAAAACTTTTATATTTTCTTCGCCTAGCAACCTAATTAATTCCAACTTAATATATACATCATCTGGCCCTGCTGTTGTTCATTGCTTTCCTTGTTTTATAACATTTCGGGCTTCCGATCCCAGTATTTTAGGGGCCGTTTAGCGTTAACCGTTTAGCGTTTGTTTTAAACAATATTCAAAATAACTGGTGGAACTTAATAGTTCTCCAACTATATCATTAAAACTTTATAGACCTTTACGACTTTATACATTTTTTAGGCTTTAAGGACTTTCACACTGATAGTTGAATTGTACATTAATTATACTACAATTGAAGATAACAATATTCTTTTTGCTGGCATCAAGTCCGATCACGTGAAAGGTTTGGTAGATAGTATTAACAGATTATCTGAAAAATGAAATAATAATCTTGTTATACATGTCCAACTAAATTAAAATCGTAAAATAAGCCAAAAATAATATTATTCCGTATGGTTTTATAGATTATATTGTTCTAGACAATATTGGACGTGCAAAGTCGGTGGGGTAAACATGATTACTGATAAAACAACCCTATAAAGCAACTCCGCACCCTTTGTGATCCTTTCAATTGCACATGGAATTCAAATCTGAAAGTAGTATTTGTAGTTGTATATGCATCATATACATTTGGTTGCATCTCAAAACAAATGAGCATCGAACAAGCGTCTAACGTAAAACTAACTAAGCGTACTAACAAAATCCGAAAAGGGGCCTTTGAAAATCATCATTGGGGCGCATTCAACTATAAATTAAGGTGAATAGAATTAAATTAATTTGGTTGATTTAAATACTTTTTATTTTTTAATGTATGGGTATTCTACATAGCAGTTTACTATAAAAACGATATTAAAACATAGATATTTCGTAACACATATTTTTATACATAAAATGACGCGTTTTTACGCATTCTGTTATTCTTTTTGCATGTCTACATTTTAACAATATTTTATTATCTTCTTTCATGACCCTATAGAAATAATTTAGAAAAATATTTGATTACAAACCCGTTATTGTTTATCTTCTTTTATTTTGTTATGTCTTTTTGTTTTGTAGATCCTGATGTGAATGTTGTTTCTATTTGTAGATTTTGATATGTATTTCTTTTAAATACTGTGTTATGTGTTATTTATGTCTCCTATTTTGGAAACATATTTCCTGTTTTGAAACATTATGTTTCCTATTTTGACTAGAAACACTCTACAATAATACATGTCCAAAGAGCATTAATAACAAAGCAGAAACAGGAAACACAAATAGCACGTATAACAACATTTTGTAAAAACACATACAAAAATCTATTAACTAGTTTGTTTCGTACAAATTTTCTTTTTGCTATCATTATAAAGCTAATGTTATTTATTATTATTTGATTTGAACTCATTTAAAAATGTAATATGCTATAGTTTATTAAAAGCACTGTTTCTTCAACAACTACTCCGCGGATCACTGCCAACTCCTAAGATTGGCAGTGATCTTATTGAATTTAATAGACGAGTTATAAGATGACAGTCAAAATTAAAAGATTCAACTTTTGTTTTATGCAAGATAAAACAAATCGTAGGACTTCCAGTATATGAAAGATGGGGTGAAGATCAGTTTATCATGTGTTAAAGAAGGAAATGGAATATTATTCAATGAAGCATTGTCAAGTTGGAATTTCTCGACATGAATTGAACTAGCTTTAACCAAGTAAATAAAATTCCACTTCCAGGTAAAATACACTCAATTCAATCGAGGATGGTAGAGCAAAGAATATTGATTTATTTAGGGCATAATCAAACTAATAAAATGTTATTTGTGGGTTTTAATAAACACACACTAATAATATTTGATAATTAACCAATAAGTTAAAGAACCTTTGCCTGATTTAAGTGTCAGTCTTAATGAAGCAAGTACGACCCATGCATTAATAAATACAATTCAAATAAAACTCAATTAATCACCAAATAATTACATACAACAATTATAGTGGGCTTACGAATTTTGCGAAATAATAAAACATGCATTAATTGTTTTACATAGATGTTAATATTTGATTTCTAATAAATCAAATAATAATTAGAGAGTATGTGAACTCTCTAATTATTATAGGTTGGGTGAACTGAAACATAACATAATACACTACAGATTTAAATCTAACGAAATTCTGGTTTCCTCCTCTACTGGGATTTTGCTTTTATATTTTCGGACGACCGCTAAGCCATCTTTCGTACTACGTTTCGATAGAAGTTTGTTACATCTCACTTCTGCTTATTAAAAAGCCTATGTCAATTATTTTTCTATGATATCTCTCTCAAACTTCATGAATCGAAAAACTGATGCGCGTTAAAAGACTTTTCTTTTTCCCTTTTATTTCTTGCGTCGCGTCAAGTATTTTCCCCTCTTCCAGCAACATGGCAACACCTGCGTAGATTGCTACATTATTTTATGAAATTTATTGATTTCTTTTTTAATGAATTCTTATTTTTTTAGACATTATTCGTTTTCATTATTTCAAATCTCTACGTAGAATCTCAAGAATTGAATTCGTCTAATATCTTTTAGCGTTACAATATCTAGGCAATTATTCAAAGTAAATTCTAATTAAAATAATGAAAGAAACGGTAGTAATGGTTGGAATTTTTTTTAAAACGCAGCAGAATTTTACAAAATTCTAATATATGAGAAAGCAATACCCGAAGTAGAAAGTTGAAATATATAAGACGACCGTGATGCTTTGCAGAGATGAGTAGAGCAATCTGAGGAGAGATGATGACTGAAGACGTAATTATCGTCAGTGTAACTGTAAAAGCGAAGCAGAAATTTTCGATAACGATGCAGAGGTAAGAGGTACTAGTCAGCCACCAGTTAAAGCGAACAAAATTAAAGACTATTTAAATTTTGTTATTTAAGATCGCAAATGTAAATATACTTAAGTATTATAAACACTTAGGGTACGGCAGCTGCGTTCGTGATTTACTGAAGAAATAATCACCAGCAGAATATAAGTTATTTTTTAATAAGAAATTAGAAGTAGAAGGAGCGAAGCCAAGATATATGGAATCGGATAAGTGTACGAATGTGAAAAGAATGACAGCAAGGATTAGATGTGGGAATATGGAGAGAGGGAATAGATATTGGATGAGAGAGAGTGAAAGAAACTGTAGGATAT
>WYDF02000005.1:715570-728979 GCA_009867245.2 Adranes taylori
ATGAAACTGGACAAGAGCATTTTATTTAATTAACATTTGTGGTTAAGAATGTGTAGAATGTTTTCCTATTTCATTAACGCATAAGTAAATACAATGTATTGGTTTGATACGCATGAAAAAAAATAATCTACATTACCATGATGTAACTTCCGAATATAAAATGTATTTTGATTTCATCGCAATAACGAAAACAAAAAACATAGCATTGTCATAGACTTTTTGGGATTATTATCATGAATTACGGTTTTTGGTTTTGCGAGAGTAATATCAAATTTAAATGAGAATTTTAAAAATTTATTATCTTTGGAATGGTAGCAATGATGATAAAAGTTTTTTTATTGTAAGTTTAATTTTATCAATTGTATTTATCTATTATTTGTCAATACTTAACTTTATCAAGGTACGAAAATCGCGATAATCAAAAGAAAATATACAGAATAATTTTTAGAGAATCATTTTTAAACCTGAATTTTAAATGTTTGATTATTTTTTATTAAATTAACCGATACTTTGTTTAATTTATTTTTATTTTAATTGCCCTTCCTGATGTTACGGGGGTTTTGTTAGAAATTACCCTGTTGTAACCCAGCGAGTAGTTTCTAAAATGTTTCTGCATTTAGGTATCATAATAGTATTATAATCGCTACAATAAAGTTTTAAAAGAACACACTCGATTTATGTAAGTGTTTGCTATGCACCCCAGTAACGGAGGCGACCCCATTACAATATTATAATAATATATTAGTATATATAGATATTAATTTTGAATGACGTATAACTTCTAGATAATGGTCCTATCAATCCATCAACGACGATGCGTACAGCGAGTCTAGTCTATTTACCTTCTTCAGGTGACATGCCAAACTCGTGTGTACCATTATTGTACACAGAGTCCCCTTCCTATTCGCTTTCGACCAACCATGATCGGCTAAAATATGAAACGGGGTCCAGCAATATGATTGGAGACGTCGAACCATCTCCTACAGCCACCGATATTAAACGAAAAGTATAAACTAATAAGATAATTATTTCTAAGTAAACAAACATTACCCTTCTTTTTAATAGCTAACCTTCCATAACCCACATCCTTATTTATTATATAAATTAATGATTTTCTGTGATTTTTAATTTTTATATTAAAAATTTGTCAGTGCCTTTAATATTAAGTATAATCGTACTAATGGAAATATTTATATCTTAAAATTATTATATCTCGCAAAAGCATTTTATTCATTCGTAAAAATTATATTCATTTTCTTTCAAGAGCTACAAATTATACTCATTTTTATAATCTAACCTTCTGTATGTTTAACGCTTCGTCTTTGAAAATTGTCGTCGACGCAGCTTAAATTTATTAATGATCGAAAAGGTATAAATGTTTTAATTTAGTGGACACTTAAGTAGTTTGTCATCCTTTTTCCGCTAGAACTCGATCGTTTGTATCTCAATTATGTGTGATGAAACATTGTTATGTTGTAATATTAGACCTCGAATGCTAATTGCTTTAGAAATAGCTCGCAAATATTTCTTTAAATAGTCGACATACCAGTTTATTGTTAAATTACTCTTAATTGTTTTCACCCTATCTTGTACTATAGCTATAGAAGAAAATAACTCCGTTAAAATCAATTTTTCTATCTGTACAGTCAATTGTAAGTGTTTTACGTCACATATTATAATGCATCCCATGCACCTATCAGCAGGAAACTGAAAGTCTTCCTAAAATCTCCATTTGCATACAAGTCTTTCGAAATATATTTTTTTCTTGTGTTAGTTTGTGAATAATTGGCTCTGCAACTTATTTCATGAACACATTGATGAAGTTATTCTAAACGTTACTTTTTTATGTTCCATCGTTTGACTGGTGATTGTATTAAAATCTTCAGCAGATCTCTTGTAAGATTCCGTGGTAAAAAATCGAAAAACGGTAAAATCTTTACGTCAGATTTAATAACATTCCTTGTACTACGGGCGCACATAAGTTGTTTGGATTCTTCACTGTAGTTGTTGCAGTCCATTAATGCATCTTAATTTATCCACACTTGACTTTCCTGATTAGGCGCATGATAAAAGGATATGTATTTTATCTATAATAGTTTTAGCAACAAGCCTATGACGATGATTATATAACATTTCCAGCGAATCATGACTATTCTAACTTGCTCAAGCTTTTGTAAATTATTCAAGCGATGCCGCATCTAACAAGACTATTTTGAAATAAAGGTTTTTATGCAAGAAAGTATGTTGAGTTGTGGGCCCCATATGAGTGGTGAACTCTAACTCTCATTGGCATTTTACACTTATCAACAGATTAACGAGGTCTCTTATTGCAACTAATTTACTTGAGTTGCGTTATATTTTTGTTTTCAAATCTGATAAATCTTATCAATAAAACAAATAGATTTTTTGACATAGTAACAAGAAACAATATAGTGTATTAGATTCCCCCGGCTATATATTCCTTATTTGTATTTAACGCCTCTTGATAGCAAGTGATGGAAACGTACTATTGTTTCCAGAAATATATTTTTGGTGGATGTTTTTCGTTCCCACCAGTAAAGCTTTTCTTTTAGCTATTTTTATTATTTTTGTCCATTATTACACTACTATGCGTCTGTTCGGGGCCAGAACCTCTACTCATAAAGCATTTAAACAATTCGAGCATGTAACTATATCTCAACTCATATGGTTAGTGGTATGTCCACACTTACCACTTGCTCAACTTTTCTGTTCAGTTTTTTTATTTGCAATTTTCGTCAGTACCAGAACTAGAACTACTTTTCTTTGATTTCGCATTCTCTTTTGCAAAGAATGATCGTAAGCTCTTATTTAGTTTTTCACTTCACTCGGATTTTTTTTAACGCGAGTTTATTAGTACCATCGTTCTTTTTTTTTGCTTTGTGCGCAGTGTTGATTGCGAATGTCCTGCAATATTGCATAGCTGGGGCAATGATTTATAAACTGCTGTGTGTTTCAGGATCAGATATGATAAAAACACAAAAATAATAATTGAAAGTAAAAAAACCATTGAATTAGTTTTATTTATATAAAATTAATTAATTTAATATCTAATGAACATTTGGAATTATTTTAAATAAAAAATATACCGAAACTAAGCACACAGAAACTATTTCAACACGTACTGAATGTGAAAGTGGTGCAATATTTCGCTAGTTCAATATAAACCCGATATGCCTGGAAGTCTATGTGTTACGTGTGAGTATCCATCTTTGTTGTATGCGTCGGGTCTTTTCACATGCCTCTCTTCAATCACGAATGCCGCTAACCTGTCTGTTAACAGACACGCTCCTCATGACCATCAACAGTTGGACAAGTGTGGATATATCAATATACTCATTTCACGGAATTTCATTTCACGATATATCAATATACTCATTTCAGTATATTTCACTTCAATATACTCAATCGTCTTATTTCACGTTTATGGCTCACAATTATTTCGTGATACATGAAAATCCATAATCAACAGTTCTAAAGGTATAACATTTTTATGTTGCATTTTAAACTGTGACAAGAAATATTTTTGTCCTTCATTCACTGCTCATTATTTGAATAACTTCATTCATTGTTTTTCGTAAAAATGAGTCAGCCAAATTTTTAAAAAGCAGTTTATTCCTATTTTATTGTATGAGATATAAATGTTTCTTATTAAATGAATATAAAACTTATGTATGAAATTTTGTACATATTAATTTTATTTTGCTAACGTAGGTATGTATGACTAGATTCCTAATTTTTGTACATTATATTAATAATTTGATTAGTTCCTAATAATTTTTTTTAAATTACTGACTGCTAGTTTAATTTTTATATTTTTACGATGTACAAATACCTGTTGTTTATGTTTGAGATACTTACTAAATTTATTAATCAAATTGTTTTATTTCAGCAATCTTGTTATTGAAATATTTGCATTTTGTTTCTTTTTATACAATTTATAACAATTCCAGTGCAAAAGAAAAGTTTTATAAATTAGATGTAAGCCAAATGTGTTATGTATTGTGAAAATTAGAAATATTCGAAATGTGTTTTGAAACCACTGTACGTATGCATGTGATGCTTGAAAATTTATATTTCTAAGTGATATTTTTTTGTATATACATATATATTTATACAAACTATTTGACCCAGAGCCAAAGTAACGGCAAAATTATTTTCATAGCAAATGATAGCACTGACATATTTTTTGGTGAAAATTATGCGTTACGTTTATATAAAGAAAAAAGTATTTTAAACGCACACCAAATTTGAGGTGCGCTTCGTGCAAAATAAGTATTTTTGAGATATTCCACTTTGATTCTGAGGTTAGAGGAAGATGAAAAGTATCTAATTCATATAGTATTAATATTTACCTCAATGTGATTATAGTTTTGTTTTGTTTATATTATATAAAAAATTATTTGTAAGCGATAAATAAACGTAGTACTCAATGGACATGATTTTTTTAAACACATGATTCATAAACACACGATTAGTAACAACCTGTTTTATTATTGCAAACCGCACGATATTGAAAATCTTCAATTTGGTAACATGGGCTAGCACGATATTATAAATGCTACCTCTTACAACTTCCCATGTTCCTGCCTCTGAAAATCGTTGAACTATCATTTTCCGTACGTTTTTAAATAAATTTTTAATAGAAAATAATTGTACAAACTTATTTTATATCGAACTACTTATTTTCAGTACTATAATTAACTTTTAAATGAAAGTTTACTTTTGCATTTTATATTTAAATGTAAAAACGTTCAATTATTAAAATAAAGTCTTAAAAGTGACCCAGTAAACTTCAAACTCAATAAAGCACCTAATAGCATTTTGCATTATTTGTAGAACAATAAAAATGAAGTTACACCTTAAATTATGTTTTCAATATGAAAAAAATCATGAATGCTTAATTTATAGTTCATCGCCTTCAATGGGCGACATATTCTACGACAATAATGTCAGTTACAATTAAGTTACGAATTTGATGTGACAGTAAACTTTTAATTAAGGTGCACTTAAAGGCTACGACACACTCTGTCTGATACAAAAACGTAACTGTGTCAGATTCGTTTGTTCGTTGAAATTTGTGCCCTGCTAGTTTAGTGGTCTGAATACCTGACCAGAAAGCGGGAGGCTCGGGTTCGGTTCCCGAGTAGGATAATTTTTCGCAAAACAACGTTTGCCGGGTTCGCTAGTTCAATATAAATTTTATTTAAAAATCCAAATTCAGAGCTCTAAATTTTATGTACACTACGGGAGCAATTCATTTATATAATAAACTATTCATATACTTTAAAATGCATTCTGTAATAATGTAAAAACTGATACATTGTTACAATTTAAATCAGTAATATTTACAAGTTTTCCAGTTAAGTTACTTACATTTAGAAATCTTATCACTAAACACAATTCTAATAAAATATTGATGAATGTTTCTTAATATATAAACACTTTTTCTTTGTCAGACATAATCTATATGTATATGCACAATTCGTATATTTACAAAATATATTCCAAATACAATATATTTATTTGTAACAAAATTAAAAACCATACAAAAATGATTGGACGTGAAAAAATCGACAGTATGTAATTTATTACGTAAGTAGTTGAAACCGTTAAACTGGCAATGACATTAATCTATAAGACTAATGTTATATTTTTAAATAAACGCTGCTTTTAGTAGTTGCTTGAAAATAGTCTTGCATTACAATACAGAAAAGCAAAACTGAATATTTTTTTTTTTCTATAGAAAACGAAATTTTAAAGTAGCAGCCATGTCAGCCTTTAGAGAAAAAATTGCAGATCGACACTGCGTAGCAAAATTATCAGGGTAATATTCTAGAAATATGTTTCAATCGTCTTATATTTATATATAAATTTAAGAATTATAAAAATAATTTCATCTATAGCAACAAATATATATAAAAGAACAACCGACGGAATAGATATATTAATTAATTAATACGAATATTATTTGATAGGCCATTCTATTCAGAATATATAATAGCTCGAGCAAAATTAAAGCTAGCTTGAAGAAAATATAAAAGAAAAATCATTGCCAATAAAATGCAGTCGTAAAATTTTTATAAAACTAGAACCTCAATCGGACCATACATAATTTAGAACCATGTCAGAATGCGCTCGCGTCAAACGACGTGTTAGTTTAAAATTTTCTCCGCAAGAGGTCGACACGTAGCACTTTCTTTATATCTGCCGTTACACCGATTCTTTTTTTTTTTGTTATAATAAAAAAACATTCCATCAGCAGAAAGCGAGGCACTCAATAGAAACGTACACTAGCGAAAACATGCATATTGTCAAGAAGTTTTCAAACATCTTTCGGCTTTCGTAAATTATGATAGCATAGGAACACAATCTATTCGATTATTTATTAAACTAATTAAGTAGTTTGGAATTAAAGCAGTTTTGTAATAGACCAGTAAACTAGTTGCTCTATACGACAGCAGAAAGGTTTTTTTTCTTTCAATGCTTGTATTCGCCGTTAGTATGTTTATAATAAGGATTACAATATCTGTTATGTTTGCTTTTAAACATAGGAATATTATCAAACTTTGAAAAATATAAATCGTCTTTTTCTTGGATATAATTTAATTTCGGTAGTTGCCTAATATTTGTAATGCAGCGCTATGTATGCATCAAACTTAAACACAAAGTAATATACACTAAAAATAATTCCATTGTTTCTGACGATATACAATTGAGTTTTTTCTCTATGGAATATATTATAAATCAGACCAGAAGTCGACTGGCGGATTCTTCCTTGTTGCAATTTTGGGATTAGCTACAATACAGCTGGAGATTGGACATTCTTTCATTGATAGATGCAGGAGATCTACCACAGTATTGCCACCAAATACACCTCCTTGAGGTTTTGTTTAGACTACATGATTAACTCATTTTTGTGTTTAGATAAAAAAAAAATTTAAATATCTTGATCCATAATAAGATTGAATAACTAACTATTATTAAAAGAGTTTTGTACTTATTCATTCAACCTTATTTGTAACGACCGGATTCGCTTTATAGCATCTTCAGGTTCTACAGTTAAAGAACAAACAAAGAATAAATTTATTTATAAAATCATAAAACAGTTTAAGATTATAGTTATGTCCTTAATCTAGAATGTAATATTGTAAAATTTGTTATGTTTGCGAGAGGTTATAATTATTGCTATGTATGATATAGTAATATATATGGTTGTTAATATATTATCGCGTCAAACGCGTTATATTGACAGGTAAACGTAAGTTACCGATAACATATTTTAAACAACCATATTCTACCTTTCCCATTAATAAAACTATCTATGTATGTTTTACTATATCTATACGTTTGATAGTTTTATTAATGGGACAGGTAGAATAGGGTTGTTTAATAGATTATCGGTAACTTACGATAATATATTATCGATAACAACCATATTCTACCTTTGCCATTAATAAACTATGAAACATATAGGTATAGTAGTACAAACATAGAAATAATTATAACCTCTCGCAAACATAACAAATTTTACAATATCACACTATATAATAACTATAATCTTAAAACTGCTTTTATGAATAAATTTATTCTTTGTTTGTTCTATAACTGTAGAACCTGAAAATGGTACGTAGCGAAACCAGTCGTTGCAAATAAATTTGATTAAGGATGTGCAAAACTCTTACTAATAGAATATATTTTTGTCAATTATTACTTTGTTACAATTACGAAATCTAACTTGTGATTTTTCATAATTAATACACGGATAGATTGAATTTCGTAGTCTGATACAGAGAGATACAGTATTAGATTTCAGACCACTAGATGTATCGTCCGAATTATTGTTCCCCTAGAAGGAGCAATAATTCGAAACGATCACCGAAACATTTTTCTTTTTACAAAACATTGTTACTACCGATGGGGGTTACTACTATCAGTCTGCGTCGAAACAGAGGAGGTATAAGAAAGGGTGCGAGTATACGTGTTTCAAGAATATCATTAGCAGTGCGTAAAGTGATAGTGTTTGTTTCTTTGGGAGGGCATATTGACGCTGGGTTTCCCTTCTAAATAGTAAGCAATAGCAGGATGCTAACTTGTTTTGTCAACATAATGCTGCACCATATGAGATACTTTGCATATTATGATGAACTAACAAATGATAAATGATCTCTTATATGATCTGAAATGATAAATGATATCTTATTACAAGATAGAGTTTATATCATCATACTTTAAAGCGTACTGAATTCTAAAAATCTCATATAATTATAAATTAAGTCTAGTCGATTACAAATAAAAACTCAAATGTAAGAACTTAAAGAAAATCGGAATTGGTTAAAAATTATTGCGACCTAACATGAAATTCGAGATATATGAGAAATTTATACTGTGAGAAAAAATGTATAGAGAAATAAATAATAGTTAAAAATCTATTTACCACCTTAACATATAACTTAAATAATTTTATCACAGAAAGTGTATCAGATAAATACTACTGTTTACTAAAATTTATCACGTAAAATGATAATTCGCATCGATTTTATTAATACAACTTATTTAAATACTACGTTATCGATATTGTAATCCTTAACTAGTTAATCGGCCGACGGAGCTTTATCATTATTATTTTTTTATTTAAGTAACATGTCCTTTGTTACATTTTATATAAACTTTTTTATCAGTCACCTGATCTCGCGCTAATATCACAGTAGAGCACGGTTTTATTGTTAGTTTAGTTTTATATACGCACAACAACCTTGATTAGTAGAAGTACTCGGCCGTCACCGGTGAATGTGCGGCGGTGCGCCGGTGCTGATGTCAGAAGTGGTTGAGATCAGGTGACTGGTTGGGTCAGCAGGCCGACGTTTCCTCTCCGCCGAGAGTGCAAGCAACATTATCAAGTCGATGGGATAAATGTTGACGCCGACAGCTGGGATCCGTATTTAGTGAGTCAATTATCTGTGAAAATTATAACTAGAATAGTATGTGACATCAAACTTTAACAAATGTTTTAATTTTGACGGCATTTTTTATTAGAATGTAACAATTACAATATATATTGAAATCAATCACACAATCATAATGAGTTTCTAACAGGTTTCTATAGATAATTCGAAATGGTGGTTAATTCGAAGTTTTTAATAGGTCTCTTAACAACGGTCTTGTACAGGGATTAATGAAATAAAATCATGATTAATTTGAATTTTTTTGTTTAACTCGAGCTTTTCTGTATTGCTAAAATTTATCAGAATGGAACAAGTGGAAGTGCGCTGTTGCGTTGTTCAGTCTGCTTGCATCTGTCGGAGTGTTAAGTTCATTTTGGTGCATATTTTTTCGGTGAGACTTTGTCTATTAAATTGTGACACGTTTACAGTACATATTTTGAAAAGCGAAAGTGAGATTGGCAAAATAGAAAAAAACCAAAATGTGGACGATAGTCTTCTTAAATGGTTTAAACAAGCACGAGATTATAAAGTTCCAAATAGTGGCCCTAGCTTAAAACCAGTACAGGATGGCTGGATGGTTTTAAAGATAGCAACAATATTTGTTCCAACGCAGTATGTGGTGAAAGTGGTGCTGTAAATTTTCATAAGGCTAATGATTGGAAAAGTCATTTAAAATAGATTGGTTAAGACAGGGAACCAAAAAATATTTTGAATGTTTATGAGACGGGACTTTTTTTCTAATTGCACCCCACGCAAAATGCTTACTTTCAAACGAGAAGGATGCAGTGGCGGAAAGCTCAGTTACTTGGAGCAAATATGGACGGATCCAAGAAGTTGCCTTTATTAATGATTGACATATCGTCAATCCACGTTGTTTCAATAACGAAAAATCTAAGCCTGTGGCCTAAGAAATCGAACAAAAAGGGGTGGATGAGAGGTGAACTTTTTGAAAAGTGGATTTTTAATCTAAGTAAGCAATTTGGAAAGAAAAATCGAATGATTCTCCTTTTTATTGACAAATGTTTAGCTCACAACAGCGTCCCCCTAATGGAAAATGTGACGATCATTTTATTCACAGCCATGACATCTGTTGTTTCATTAACAAACTTAAACATTTCTACAGGCATCAGTCGGTTGAAAACAACCTCATCGGAGATTTTAACACTATGAATCTCAACATTCTTCAAGCTTCACGAATGTGTAAGCAGGCGCGGCACAAGGTTATTGAGAGAACGATTATGAAATGTTTTCTTAAAGCGGGATTTGAACTGGAAGATTTGTAATGGAAGTAAATAACCAAAGGAGTAAATGTAGGAGAACACTTAAATGAAACTGAACTTGACCATACTGATAATTGGGAGGAGGCTACTTCTGATCCAGCAATCTCGTATGATGACTGATATGTGGCTGTGTATGGCGACATAACTGATACGGACGTCATTGCTCAAGTGACGGAGAACAACCAACCTAAGAATGGAGTATCTGGAGATGAATAAGATCAGGAAATCTAGGAAAAGCCCCTATCTAGTACTGCAGAGTCTATAAAAGTTATACATGAACCTCAAATTTTTGGAAGACCAGGCTAATATAGTAGAAGATTCAATTTTTTTATCAAGTGATAGGTTGAAATCATATGCTAGGACTCAAAGACTACTTTCAAAGAAGCAAGTAAAAATATTTTATACAAGTTAGCTTAGTGAATTGTTAATGATTGATTTACAGTAATTGAAAAATGTAAATACGTACACGTAATACTCTATATGTGCATGTATTTTGTATAAAATTTGTGTGTTAAATCTGTGATCCTGGAGTTTTTTTCTTTTTTAATTTATCTCGTCTGTTTGAGGGGAACTATATAATTCGAAATTTCGGATAATTCGAATTTTTCTCTAGTACCTTCAACTTCGAATTATCTAAGTTCTACAGTATTCTTCGAATTATCCAAGTTCTACAATATTTTCAAAATAGACTTTGTTAACAGGTTATATCGTCATGGCATAATAATGGATCTGTCAGGGTTACATTTCGGTCCGCCATTAAATTTAAAAACTTGTATAAAAAATGAATTCAAATTATTTGAATGTTGATTGGGAAATATTACAATAGTAAGAAAATTATATTTAACGGTTGCTTCTTGTGTCCGCATGATAGCACGATAGTGCAAACAAAATGACTGGCCCATGCCTCGATCAATTCAACCTGGAACACATAATTTTACTGACGAAGAACTTGTGGAATCTATCGCTTCCTATTCCAGCAAAAATCGAGCACAGATCGAACCCAAATAGAACAAAATCGCAAGAATAGCAATCGAGGAAGAAGCGAGCAAAGATCTTAACAAAAGTAGAGCAAAATCGTGATTGAAATTGAGCAAAGTCGAGAAAAAAACCGCCGAAGATCGAGGAAAATTGACGCAAAAATCGACCAGAATCCGAAGAAATATCAAGCAGCAATCGTGCAACTGGGGAACGGTCCCGACAAAGTCGGAGATGCAAGAAAAAGATCAGGGAAAGTGGCGTGAATCAATGTTAGCCTATTTCTGTTGAACACTCATCAGAGATGTACCAGCAACCGAATATAAGTGGCACGACAAAGCTACTGCAATTTCTTTCTTCAAGGAAGGACAGCAAGGTAAATACTTGCAAAAGCTTTTACGGACTATTCTAAAAGTTGAAAACAGGAGCGAAACTTTTATTTTGATGTTCATTTTCGTGTTCACACTCTTGAAAACACAGAGATTAGGTGTTTTAATGAAAGTTACAGATAAACTTAAATTTTGTTGGCTAATTTTATTAGAATTTCTACATTCAGCTAAGAATTTATATTTGTATTATTTAGGAGCCTTAATCGAACACGTGTGCGTATTGTACGTTGTTCGAAAAGAAAATTATACAAATTATAATATAATGGATAGAAATACCTGTTCTCGATATTTGCTGACGTATATGTAAAGCTCTTTTAGCGCTGCGACTGTGTCAAATTCATCAGCTTGTTGTGCTGATAATAATTGCATTGACGAGCCCATTTCCTGATCGGTTATTGTTGGTAGCATCGCCACATTATGATAAAACACCGTTACCATTTCACGGTACCTTGGAATGTCCTATAAAATCAATAATCAGTAATAAATATAATCAATTATTATCAAACAAACCTTGGCAAATAGTAGTTTATTTGAAGGTGAATCTTTTCCAAGACGATGTTCCGTAGTTGAACATGAATCCATAAATGTCTGAGCGATAACTGAAAGCGACGAGTCGAGCGTTGTTGTTTTGTTAATATCGAATATGAAATCAGGATTTTTAATGAAATTCACCCAAAATCTAAGTGGAAGACTATTGGATTTCCATGCGTGTACAACTTCTGGATCCTGTATATCATGCTTTTTTGCAGCTTCATCAAATAAATCGAACAACCATTTGACAGCTGGGGGTAAAGCTTCATTCACCGTTAATATCGTATAAAAGAAATCATCTACAAACTTTTGTATAGTGCCTTTCGTAGATAATAATCTAGTTAGGAATATTTCTGGGATAGTTTTATGTGTGCGTTCGCCTGTTTTACTATTAGGATATTGATGATCATCTATCGGTTTAAGTAAATGATATATTCGGGGATTCATTCCAGTTTCGATATCACCATTTGTTGCCATGATCGGCGATTGGGGATTATTATAATACATGCCAGACACACAGTTCTGACAAGCCTGTTTGCAATTATTAAAACTATCGTTTTGTCTTGAAATTAGAGACATTACAGCACTTTCCTTCACGCCATAATGCGCTAAAGTGTTGACCTTTTTCCAACCGTTAAGCGTTTTTGTCGTTAAATCTTCGTCCTGAAGCGTTAAATGGCCACCTCTACCATGACGCCATTCCAAATCCACTTCATAGATCGATGGTCTCATCGAGAATGGAGTATTTTTAAATAGAGCATCTAATATTTTTGATTTTACTTGGCTTATAGTATCACAATCTAATACTTTACATTGAATTTTCTCGTCGAGATCATCTTGAATTATGTGTAACGTCTAAAATAATAATAAAAATCTATATTAATTTGTTAAACTTACTGGTATAATACAAATATGGGCAAATGTAAATTGTTTGTTGCCAGTTGTCAATTACTTAATTCTCAATGTGTTAGACATCTCGGATTATCAAAAATAAAAATATACAGGTATAATGGGCAAAAGAGGGTTGGATATATGATTTATATGGGATATATAAGGGTGAGATATATGGGTAAGATGGTTGAAGGTAAATGTTGAAAAACGAAAGTGATAGTAAGAAGGATGTGTTTGAAATGAATGGAAGGGTGATATAGTGTGTGAAAAAGTTAAGTACTTGGGATATATGTTGAGTTGCACTGGAAGTGAGTGTGAGCATGTGAAGATGATAGTGAAGAAAGCGGAAATCACGGCAGAAAGGTTAGGGAACGTGTGGA
>WYDF02000005.1:771864-782063 GCA_009867245.2 Adranes taylori
TAGACACTTCTGCCCTAGTCCTAGATTGGAAAGTTTTCTCCGTATAATATGATAAAGGAGCAATTGGACTTGGACACACTATTGGGACAGCCGATATATGCTTCTTATCGGTTTCGTATGTTCTGAAGCATTTTTTACAACGCTTGATATTGTCACCTAGCGAGGTTCTTTTAGATAATGAGCTTTCATGATTTTCAAAGCATATTACTCTTCGAAAATTTCGATTGCATTCATTACAATGGATGTTGACCTCATGTTTAGATGGCGGAGATAGTTGGAAGCAAGTACATGTAGCTCTACATCTCGTGTTTGTTTTTTGCGTTAAATGGTACATGATAATGGTCGCAATGGTATCGCAATGGTATCCATAGCAGAAGTTAGTGATGTAATTATATTGTAGTGATTGATATAATAAATTAAATTGGTCTTAATTTCAGCAACATAACGTCTCTGTCTTTTCTTCCATAATTATATACAGTAATCTGATATTCGCTTATGTGTTGCTGTAGTTCATTAATAATATCACGTTCTTCGGATATTGATCCACTTGTATCTTTTAATAATTGCAGAACTCACTGTGTTTGTTATTTTCCAATCTCTCTTCGAATGTTTCGGTAACTCGTATCTTTATTAGCATTTGCAATTGCAACAACGAATAAACATAATATCTGAGCTCTAGATTACATATTATGTTTATTCGTAATAGATACAATAGCATGGCGTGCTAAACATTCTTTATAAAACGTATAATAATAAGTACTGGATCGTTCCTTTCCTCGTCCATTCTGACTGATATCACACCCCTAAACAAAACGTATCGGTGTTTAGTCCAGCAGAGTTGCTTTGGAATATATTTGCAATGGAACATCTCGATATTCATGCCAACCAGGCTGTTTTTGTTCTTGCAGCAGAAGGTGAAGCCAACTTTATAAGTAGGACGCACTTTTTCGGCATAGTTAATCATAATCGTTTACCGCTTCTTTTTTACAACTAATTGGGTTTATCGCATCAGGAACGGGTTAATTTTGAACTCCAATTTTCGACCATTTAGATTGAAGCGTCAAATGTTTGAGGGATAGTTCGCAACAATAGTAAATTTATTCATAATGTTTTTATTATGTCGTTGAACTTTACAATTAAAAGTAACGAGCACAATTTCGCAATGAACGATTTTACAACTACAAGGCAGCAGTTTATATATACCTAAATGGTAAATTAAATTTTGTTGCTCCCTAGAATTTGTGTGTGCTTTCCGTAAGGATCAATGGAATTATATCTCGATTATATAGGAAATTCCCTTTTTGTCATTTAAATACATGTGAGTCAGAAACAAATGTGCTAATAAAGCGATGTTTAGAGCGGAGACCCGGACCGGAACCGAATCGAATAAACCGTTTTTTTTGCCGGAACCAAAATCTGAACCGAACCCTTTTTTTCTCGGTTAATTTTTTTCAGTTTACGAAGAAGGTTTTTTTGCTGATAAAGCTATTTGGTTATATGTACCAATTGCATAAAATTTGGTGTGCATAATGCGTAGTAGGCATTAGGCATTTCGTGTCCAGATAAATAATGTATTTAATCAGTTAAATACGGGCTATCCCAATAGTGTGTCGAAGTCCAATTGCTCCTTTCTTATATTACATGAAAATTTTTTTCAAAGCAAAAGTGTTTAGAACTTAAACTTCACACGCTAAAATTATTATTATTTATACAGGTTGTTCTATAATTTCAAACCGAACACAACGTACACTATTTTAAATGGAATGCTACACTATTTATTTGATAATTTGATTCTACTTGTTTGTACATATCTCCCAATACAGGGATTGTTTGATCTATATCAGGTGTTTCTAAAGTTATGATTAGTTTGACTAGAAGCATCAATATAAGCACTCTCAAAAACGTGATACTGATTCTTTCCTGTATATCTTGACCTGTCGTTGCTGATGTTTTGTATACTTCGTCATGTACGTAATCCCGTAAAGAAGAAAAAATTTAGTTGACTAAAATATCACATATGGCTGGCCACCTTTGATCCGTTTCTTCCAACCCACTTTGAGATTGATATTGGTAATTAAATATAATTGATTAGGATATTAATCTAGTTAACTAAACCTTGCATTAACAAAACCGATTCACTTTCCTTAAATGGTTTCCATTTGTCTGAAATATGTTTGATAAATAATTGTTGTTATTCATGTAAGTTTTGTTATAGTAATTAAGGTTAAAAGGCATTTTGAAACAAACGAATTAATTGATATGATATTTGTACTTGGTGCGAGTGATGAAAATCGATTGCTAGCTACCAGAATTTATAGAAAAAAAATTCCTGAGCACAGACAACCTCATAAGAAAACGTACGGAAACTTGTTGCAGAGATTTACACGTACCGGTACCGGAGCATGCAAAAAATGAAAGAAAAGAGAAAAATTAGATTCAACAAAAGAAAATTAATTGACCGTTCTTCTTAGTATGGCTGACGGTCCTCACACTAGCATACGTCTTGTAGAAAACCAAACAGGGATCAGTTAGACATCTATAAATATAATGCTATTAAAGAGTAAGTAATCATTTTTAAGTGAATATAGAGCCTGATAAAGGTATACAAATATCAGTACAGCTATAGAAAAATGTCTTAATCAATTCTAGATAAGCACAGTACATAATAATTCAAGGCCTGTAAAACACATAAAAGTAGGCAATGAAACTAAATATTTAGATCAAATTTCTAAGACAGATAATAGACAAGAAATAATAAATTTTCTGAAAGAATTTACAGCAGAAAAAAACATATTATTTTAATTTCGATACACCCTGATTGTACGAAGATTTCACCAGAATTTACGTTGAACTATTTAACGCAAACGCATGCATCCCAAATTATTAGCTACCCAAAGAGGCATATATTTCTTGCAGATGACGACGAAATGAATGAAGTAATTAAAAATTAGCATGAGAGAAGTACCAATCACAGTGCAATTGTAGAGACCCTGAAACAAATTTCAAATAAATATTATTTCATAAATATGCGCGAGAAAATTACACATTTAATTAATTTTTGAGAAATTTGTAAAAGAGGGAAATACGATAGAAATCCTACTCAAATTCCTTTATTGTTGACTGAAACTCCTAACAAACCATTTCAGATATTAAATGCGGATCCATTTACTGTAGACTAGTAACATTTTCTAACCATCATAGATAAATTTTCAAAATTAGGACAAACTATTCCTATAGGTAGTGACCGTTCTTCTTAGTGTGGCAGATGATGCTCACACTAGCACACGTCTTGTAGAAAACCAAACAGGGTTCACTAAATCATCTATAAATAGAATGCTATTAAAGAATAAGACACATTCATATCACATGCACCGTCATCAAGATCTCCTTTCAGATGATTATCAAAGAAGGGTTAATTTTTGTGAATGGACCATAGAAAACATTAATAACTAAAACTTCTTTGAATATGTTCTTTTGGTGAAGAAGCAACATTTCGCAGGAACATGTTTATCAACCGGCATAATTTCCACTACTATTCCATAATTAATCCTTATGAGACAATGTACGAGAACCAACCTCAAGGGTCCATCAATGTCTGGGTGGTATCTCAGACGATTACGTTGTAGGAACACTTTTTTTAACGGCAGTGTCTCTGTCTCTGGTGAAGTATATTTAAACTTTTTAGAAAATCACTTACCTCAGCAACCGGCGCATGTTCCGTTAAATGTAAGACACCGCATGTGGATTTTACATGATACTACTTCCGTACACCACAGACAACCAATTCACAATTATCGTAACAGCAACTTTCCAAATAGGTGGATTGGAAATGATGGACCAATTAGGTGGCCGGCCAGATTTCCTGACTTCATAAACTAGATTTTTTCTTCTGGGGTTACGTAAAAGACGAAGTATACAAAACACTAGCGACAACAAGACAAGATACGCTACTAGAAGACAACAATGATTAAAAGGCTACAATCCCAGCCGAAGAAAAGATCTAACCAATCACTGAAACAACGTGAAAAAAGTACTACATGAAAATTAAGACCCAGGGAGGTTCAAGAGGTTCAACCCATCGCAAGGTCCCATAGCTGATCGAGCGGGTGAAACAGATCAACCGATGATAGTGTCAATGAAGGTGGATATAAAGACGTTAAAACAAAAATACCAGATACCTTTACATGTGTCTTATACTTTCTAAAAAAATTACTACAATTTTAAGAACGACTAGGGACGCTTTATATTCTTTGGGGTGTTAATAAACACGACGATTATAATTTGTATTTCTTATTAATTAATTAAAATATATAGCATTATATATTGCGTGTTTTAAAAGCATCAATATAAGCTCTCTCAAAACCGTGCAAGATTTTTCAGGACTAGATTGCAATATTGTATTTAATGTTATGTTTGTTCCGACATAACATTAATTTTTAATTGTTATTCATTTGTTCAAATCATAATTTCATTTTGCGTTTTTCATTAAATAAGGGATGCTATATTTAATTATAAATAGACTCATTATTTACTACCTCTGAAAGTTATTCTTTTGTATATTTCTATCGATAAATAAATAAATATTTTAAAACAATTACAAAATGGATTATTTATTGCACAACCTACTCCTTCGATTAAAAAAATCCAAGAAAATTGTGAATTGTCTTACAGATTTAGAAATATCTCAAAAACTGTTGAAGTTAGACATACGAAGTGCTTAATAAACATGAAAGTTGTATTCATGCTCTATCCGACCATTGCATAAAATATAGGGTCATATGCAGTTCTGTTTAAGTAAAGTAAAGAACTTGCTGCTACGCGTTTTGATTCAGCCTGTATATAATTTACAATAATATGAAGAAATTTTTATACGCATAAAAGGTGAGGATATATTAGAATTACCACATCCATGAATATATCACATATGTTTTTTTATTTTAAGCTACAAGACATTAAAATTACCACAACTTTGGCGAAACACCCTGTATAGACCAAGTAACCCTTATTTATATTGGGAGATATGTAAATCTTTTTTGTTTAAAACTAGAATCGCATTCTAAACATTTGTATCATTTTTCACCAGTATGTTTAAGTTAATGTATATTTAACGTATACTGCGAAAACGCAGAATCGAATTATCAAATAAAAAGTATAGCATTCCATGTAAGAAAATGTATTTTGTGTTCTGGTCTGAAGCTACATGAAAATAATTTTAGCGTGTGAAGCTTAAGGCTATACACACTTCTGTTTTGAAAAAAAATCGGTGTAATATGATAAAGGATCAGTTGGACTTGGACGCACTATTGGGATATCCTGTATTTCTAAATCATTCTGAGCTTACTTTGGAAATAGATAGTTGGGGTAATTAACATTTAGTTTAACGTAATATTTAAATCGCTTCATTTTGTGGCCTTTTAAACTGCAACAGCAATTTTGTGTTTACTGTGTACTTCATAACTACACTTATATACAAAAACTATATGCACCTATAAAACTGAATGGAGTGGATTACTAAATGAAGGCTTGTAAGTTACAAGTCCTCGAGTTTCAAGGTCTAATTTTAAAGTTTATTAGAAAAGTACATAATGTAGTAACTTTATTAAATTTCTACAACTTTGTTTTCAAGTTTTTAATGTTATAAAAATTTTAAAAATAATTCACAAGGCTTGCTGCCCTGGTATGAGGAAATATTCTCCTCTGACATTTTAATTATGTACCTTAAGTTATAGCGTAAAGCAGTAGAAAGAAAGATATGGACTGTGGTTGTATTTACAGTAATTTGCTAATATTTAAATACGACCTGAACCGAAAACCGTAAACCGAAACTGAACCGATATATTTTTTCTTTACCGAACCGGAACAAAAAAATAATGGTTCGGGTCTCTGGTTTAGAGGTCGATAGTTCATCTGCTAGTGGAAAGGTTTTTCCACCCAATATTGCTTGCTACCGAAGTGTTACACAGGGAATCCACTAATACTTTTCTATTTAAGTTATCCTATCAACTCAGATCGCATTGCATTTCATATGACTTTTTTCCATTTACATTTATTTCCGAATTGAAATGTTAATCCATTTGATCTGTATTATCGTTGAATTGATATGAAACTAAAATGAGACACTAGGTATAATTTCTTTCACACCAAAATTAAACATTGAGTATAATTAGTTATTAATTATGATTAATTCCAGGTTAAACGTTTGATAAGGCTAAGTAGGTAAAGAGACGCATGCACAGACGCAAAATTGCTAATCGGACTCTGCGTATGTCTGGCAGGGCCTTCTCTTTACCTACTAGTTTACTTGTTTTTGCCTTATCTATGTATTGCTAGTAGCTGATTGTATTAAGATATATGCATTGACAGTATAGCTTACTTTTAATATGACTATTGAAATCCTTTGCTAGAAAAATAGATGAAAAGAACCTTGTTCATCCTCCGGCCGAAAAACTTGTTTAAATCGTTTTGAGTTAATTATATGCTACGATAATGAAAAGGCTACGATAAATATATTATGAATGAAAGGCCTAAAATCCAAAATGAAAACGTTTTAAGAATACCACGGTACCACGGTGAGTTAAATCCATTTGAGCAAATCTGGACAAATGTAAATACTTATTGCACGACTGAAAATCACATATACAAATTTGCAGTTGCATTTGCATATTTTACATCCGAAAAATGGAAAAAAATTGTAAAAATGTTTAGATAAAATTCAGCCAAAATGTTGATAAACATTATATACTTACAAATTGAGTCAATTATTATAAACACTGATAGTAGCTTTCCTTCTATAGCAGAATAGTTATTTAATACTAGACTAGAAAAAGAATTTCTAAAATTATCAGAATATAGAATAATAATTTCTTTAATATTTAAACGTTGTTAATATTTTACATTTAATTATTCCTATTTTAGGAAAATACAAATTTGCTTATATATGTATGGAATAATCAACTCGACCCTAAACCATTGCGCCAATAACGAAATACGGACGTGTATTTGTTTATAGCCTGACCAACTTGACGTTGAATAAAGTATAGTTATTCTTCAGAAATAAAATTGGAGAATACTGAATTTTCATGTAAATTAATATCATTAAATAAAAAACTAAAATCAACTAGATTAAGTTATTTAAAACTAAACATTTCATGAAAATATTTATTTTAATTAAATAGAAGTATATAATTACTTCGGAACATCAACATAGCGATGTTGCTATTCAAAATAATGATTCAGTAAATTATTAATTAATTATTCATTATAATATAAATATCTATGTATATATATAGAAGTTTATATTTGTTGTCACATACGTTGATATAAAGTTTGTGCTAATCACAGTTAATTCTATAGTAAGTTGGTAATGTGTTTCAAGGATACCGCAATGGTGGATAAAGAAGAATTAACGGATAAGGATTGGCTTTATTGGAATCCTGTTTGGGAGCGAAATTAGGTCTCTAAAGTAATTTAGTTTCTGTCTCTTTCTAAGCTACTCACGCTAAAGCTATGACTACGAAGTCGAGCCAGTTCCATGCATCTCTAAGATAGGTGAAAGGTTGAAGAATGAAACCTCTCGCCATTACTTTTACGGCGGACTCGAACGTGTAGATTCCGGTGAATATGACTCTGAAAATAGAAAATAAAATCTTAAGATTTGCATCATGCACATTAGAAATGTGCATCTTTGTTATGCGGTATGCTTGTAATTAGTGGTACGTAAGTTATAATATTGTTATTCGTAAGTTATAATATTCTAAGTTAGAATATTCGTAAGTAAGTTATGCTAGTTTTATAAAGACTATATCAAAACCTATTTACTAATTGGTTTATTATAATCAAGAGAATCACAACTATTATATTCTGTGGTGAATAGGTAAACCTCTTTTACCGATAGAGCAACATGATTTTATATCACAACGTTTACTGTAACAAATATTTAAATTCATCACTACACATTATGAATCTACGTAATGGAAAACTATAGAATTCTAGATGCAGTTTTGAACAGAACTAAACTTTGTCTCTTTCTGTCCTGTTACGACTTAAAAATGAATTAGTGTATGAAACGTAATGATCCTTAGATGGAACTTAATAATCCTGTTGTAAATAATTATACTTCTTCACTCAAAAAAGTCTACGTTTGATATATTCTTTTTTTAAGGACGCTACGTCCAAAAACAAAGCTTATTACTATTTTTCGGCGTTAAAATTTTAGTATGAAAGAATTTTGTTAGTATCAACCTAGAAATAAAGTCGTATTGCAAATATTATATTTTATTATAATGAATTATAAGTAATAAAATTTGAATAACGTTCTCAAAGAAATAACCGGTGCAAATTTAAAATTTATTTGATGTTATATAGTCAACGATTCAATATGCGTTATCAAGTCTTTAGAATTCAATTCTTAAATGGATAATCTTATCCATTGATGGTCCTTCGAAGCCGAATATTATAATTATTTGCAACCAGTTTACTGCATACTCAGAATCCAGTTTACCGCATGCTCAGAATCCAGTGAATCACATACAGATTGAATTATGTCGCATAATCAGATTGTAATCAAACACACCCAACTTGGACTATCCAGAATCTGCTGAATAAGTGTCAAGGCAGTTTCTTAGTTTTTCATTTTAGTTTGTGCTATTGATTATTTAGTTAGAGCCTCATTAACAAACTTTGCGTTTCTATAAATCGCAATTCATTTATTACAAGTTTAATATCATGAGTATTTTTAGATATTTCTTGTTTTGTATAATTTTTGTTATTTGTTCTAGTTTCTCATCATTTTCATTCACTTTCAATATTATGGATGCCGAAACGAAAGCAAAGGTAACGAAGTTACACAAAAAACGTGTTTTGAAATCTCGCTTGTCACTATTCAAAAATTATATAACAAAGTTAAAGGATCAGTTAGAAATTCCTGATTCAACATTAGTGTCAAACAATAGAACAAACAATAGAACTATGTTATTTTGAAGAAACACAAACTGAGCTTGAACTTTGGATGCTTCATTAGAGTTTGGGGAGAGAGAAGATTTTGAAAATACATACTATTCTTTAGAATCCGCGACAAAAGACCTTCTGATGAATTCTGATGTTCATTCACAAAAGGATAATATACCTAAACGAGGGTCAGGATCTCAAGGCACAAAACCTCATTATAATGTCAAATTGCCAAGTATCACTTTGCCAACATTTGATGGAAATTATTAGAAATGGCTTCAGTTTCATGATAGTTTTAAATTTCTTATTTACAAAATTACAGTTATTAACCACATACAAAAGTTTCACTATCTTCGTGCAGCTCTTCAAGGTGATGCAGCTAAAGTGATTGGTTGCCTGATTCCAATTACTCAGATGCTTGGTAGTTACTTATCGAATATAGTTTTGAGAATCAGAAGCTTTTTATTCACAACCATATCAAAGTACTTTTCCATATCGAGAAAATCATATCGAGCATAAGAAATATAATCGATACTGCCCTAAAGCATTTAAGTGCAAAGAAATTGTTATTTTAACTTGGTCAACAGTAGGGTGCCCTCATAATTGGCTACTTCCGCACTGGCTACTGTAGCCGCACTGGCAACAGACCGCACTGGCTACTTGGAAATTTCCTACCTTGCAAAATTTTATCACGATCTTGGAAAAGAAAGCTTATATGTTAGAAGCACTAAATATTTCACAGCAAAAATCTCGCACGGTTTTTTCAAAGGACAAACTCCCTGGCTACTTCTAAAGCCTCTGTTAGTACTGTGTGTAAATTGTGTAATGGAACAAATGCAAATCTTCTTACAGAAAATGCAATAAAGGCAAAACACTATTGCATGGGGAGCAAAATGGAAGTCATGCTCATCTAAGGTAATTTTTTAGTTTAGTATAACCTTCTGGCCTACCGCTAGAGCAGACATCAAATGGTAAGGAACCTCATATTTTTTTGAGTTCTTACATAAATACAGCAAATGTTCCTGCGCAAACTCTTTTGTCTACTGATCTTGTTCAAGTCATGGATAAGGATGCTATTCTCCACAAGTATAGAGCTCTATTGGATTCAGGTTCTCAATCAAATTATGTAACTGAGGAAGTTTGCAACCAGTTGAAGATAACTTTGACACCGATTAATATATCCTTAATATATCCGCAGAAATTGCATATCTTCTAGAATAAAATCTAGATGGAAATTACAGACAGTATTTCTT